>JAHIAM010002322.1:0-41728 GCA_021605205.1 Aegilops longissima | reverse complement strand
GCCTATTAACGGCCTGCAGAAACCGCCCGTAATGAACAAAGGTATCACTTTACACCCATTAACGACCCGTAGAACCGGCCCGTAATGAACAAAGGTATAACTTTATACCCATTAACGGCCCGTTATTCCGCTGGGCCGCTTTCAGCACCATGTTATCTTTTCGCCTTCTCGTAGCCCATTTATTCTTGGGCTCATTTCCAAAGATTCGCTTACTTTTACGGCTCACATCGCTATTCGGGCCAGGGCCAAATTCAGCCCGTGGTTACATAACCCGCTTGTGGTCCGTTAATACGCTGGGCCGCTTTTCAAAGCGCCATCAACACGGCCTATTAACGATGGTCCGTTATGTCGTCGGCCCATGAACGGACGATTCCAACTCTAGCCCGCTTACGCCATAATGCGTCCCGCTTTGCCATTATCGATCGATACGGCCAGATAAGCGCTCCATTGATGATACGCCCAGAGAAGCCCATTGTTTCTACGGCCCGTAGAAGGCCCATTGTTTCTACGGCCCGTAGAAGGCCCACATCGCTTTACTACCAAGAGGAGGCCGAGTGTTGTCACTATCAGAATATTAGCCCATGGTTATTGTGGCCTAGTTTTAAAATAGGTTATTGCAGCCACTAGCAAACCGCCAAAAAAGAACTGCAATGACTACAAGCAAACAAATAAACAAGACAACAAGGAAATAAATAAGCAAATCAAAGCTAGGCTATCACTATTATTACACATATTACATCCATCTGGCATCAAAGTTCGCCACCAAAGGCAAATATAGGGAACAAAGCAAAGATATCTTATACAATCGTTGTCAAAGTTGGCGACCAGCAGCAAATAAACGCCGAAGCAAAACTAATACAAAACTGAAACCACTTCGAAGATCTCAAGAAACAATATCCCTAAGTACGTCCATAATGTCGGGCAAGATGCTTAGCAAGCTTATTAACTTTCTCTTGTTTGGCTCTAAATCCTCCAAAGCTTGTCAGTTGCACCGTAAAATATGCATCTGAATTTTGCAGGACTTCTCCATTCTTCAAATTTCGTCAGCAGCACATCTGATCGATGTCTTTCAACATGAAGTTGAGACTCAAGAAGATTGAGTTGATCTCAGCAATGAAGTTCAAGAGCTTTGCCAAAGCAGAGTGGCCAAGAATCCAACACTACATCAAGACAAGACTTTTGTTCCTTTTCACTATCGTGAAGATAGTTTTTATCGCTTTCTTGGAGACCAATATGGATGTCTCACTATCTTGAACCTTATTTGCATTACTTTTACTTATTGGATAACGCGATCATCGTTTCTCCAATATTTTGTCCGTGATTCTAAAAGAGAAACAAGGCATACATCACATGTTTACTATGTTGTATATGAAAATCATTTGGTAAATGAGTTCAGAGTAAAGTGGACAGGATAACAAAGATGGAACAAACATATATCTATGTACCATGGTCACTTTATGGTATATATCATTTTAGTTTTTGTTGCCAAATCAAGATAGAGACACAGTCAAGTAATATTTGTTCAAGACAAAGCGTAATAGATGTAATATAAGTGTGGGTAACTATAGAGAAATAACAACACTTGTAATGTGCATGACATGAGAGCATAACTGCTATTCAATTGAAACTGAAATCAACATAGAGCAAAGTTACAACAGAAAACCAGTAAAAGAAACAGGTTTAAAACATACCACTATGCCATTGGAGTTTCAATTCCATCCTTCAAATTTTAAAATAGTTGGTATGAGTAAATACGTAATGCAACAAAGAAAGGAGTATGAACCATAGCAATGTAACCCTGACCGAGAACAAATCTTCTTCTCCTTAAGCGCTGAGTTGGGATTCTGAGTGGTGGTCCTCGTGTTTGGGCACCGCAGTTCCTTACTAACGCGTGTTTGGGTGCCTGTGGTGGAGACGGTGCAGTGTCAACCGGAACAGGTTACTATCTCCGCCAAGGGGTTAGAAGGGGTGTAGCTAGTTCTCTCTCCAACTCGGTAGGGGTACAATCATGAGTCCGGGTTATGTGTGGTGGATCTAGTCCTTGGGCAAGTACAACCGCTGGTTCTATCTCGCATCAATCGGTAGCACTATCTTTTCTCAAGACCGTGTTGTTACTCCCTTAGATAATGCCATCACGCTCTCCAATTCAAATGGCTGATAAAAAAGAAAATTAATTGAAAGTATAGACATTGTATGATAGACATGTGCAATGGATAGTGGGGAATAAAAGAGGGCATGAAATAATTCATATTTATGTTGTCTAACCAAACAGATAGCATGACACAATTTCACATATATGATGGCTAACTAAACAGATAGCTCCGACACAATTTCACATTATGATGGCTAACTAAAAGATGGAAAGACATAGTTCAAAATATGAGACTATGTAAACAGATGACATGACATAACTATATAATGTGTTTATTAAATAGGTTGGCATGCCATAATTCACATACATTCACTTCGGATAGAATGCCATAATTCAAAATATGATGACTGTAAACACTAAACAGATGAGATGATATAACTATATGATGTCTTTATTAAATGGGTTGCCATGCCATAATTCGATAGATGATGTGTATGTACTATGTAAACATGATGGCAATGATATAATTCAAATATATGATTTATATAGTAAGCAAGTAAGCAGATGGCAATCCATATATGATGTAAAAACTAAGCAATGCAAGACAACATGCATGACATGGGTAATATAACCCGCCAAGTTTGAGAATAGACCTTAGGGGGAAATAGGACTGGTCATCATCCTAATCTCCTCTCGAGGAGCTCTATAACCAACAAGATGTCTCGCTCAGCAGGTAGCATTGTCTCTCCTCAATACCTTTGCTTACTCCGATACTTCCATCACCGCTTTAAATGGCTAATGCACAGAAGATTAGTTGAATATACAAACGCTTGTCCACAAATGGAACACGTAATACAAAATAATAATAGCATGATATAATTCACATACATGATGATTGGCTAAACAGCATGGAATTGCATAATTCACATATATAATGCCTTTGCAACAAGATAGCATTGTACAATTCATATATAATGTCTTGCAATAAGATGGCAATGCATAATTCACATATATGGTAATTAGACACCTAATGTGGCATTCACACAAAGCATGTCTAAACTAATCAAATAAAATAGCAATGCGAGACACCATACGCATGATATGAGCAACATAACCCCGCCAAGTTAGAGCATACACCTTGGGGGACTAGGATGGTCATCTGCTCTCAATCCTCCTCCGAGGAGCTATCCGTAACCAGCGAGATATGTGCTTTGTCGATAGCATAGTCTGCTGAAGACCTTGTTTCACTCCGAATTTGCCATCACCGTGTCAAATGGCTGATGCACACTGAAGAGTAGTTGAATGTACTAACATTGTTGATAAATGTAATATGTAACACAAAAAAGGATGACCTGATATAATTTACATATAAGATGACTGCTAAGGTGATGGCATTGCAAAATTCACATATATGATGTCCTGCTAAACAAGATGGCGCTGTATAATTCACATAAACGATGAATAAACTAAACAAATGGCATTCACACAAAGGATGTCTAAACTAAGCAGATGACATATTTGATGTATAAAGTAAGCAATGCAAGACACCATATGCATGATATAACCAACATCAAGATGCCAAGTTAGAGCGAAGACCTCAGTGGGGTAAATAGGAGTTGTCTTCCTTCCTCGAATCCCCTTAGAACAGATATCTTCCTCTTGATTACAATCCAAATGCGTGAGGGGGGCTGCCTTTGCGCCACCATGGAGCGACGCCCAGCATGAAATTTTATTGCCACACAAGGCTCATCTTTTTGCTCTACATGTTCAGGCCCATTGTTTATAATAACTGCATGCATAGGAATAGAACATAGTGAGATTATGTAAGGAGTGCATGCAGTAAATCCAGAGTGATTGTAGCAACTCGTGAATGGACCCAAACCAATAATAGCACGCAGATAATGGCTTCGCTAAAAAATACAGATAATGGATTCTTTTACCGCTTGTTTCCCACCCAACATGAAACTCATAGTAGACACCGGAGATTAACCAGATAGTAGATAGATACTATTGATAGCGGCCCGATATGTACCGCATAACCATTTAAAAACTCAAGTTCGACCATTAGTTTTGAGCTGACTCTGTAGTCTAATCGGTGAACAGGACGATAAAGTAGCATGTAATATTGCTGATGCATAACGTAGCAGACACGAAAGAGTGCAACCTCTCTTATGACCCATGTAGTCCTCGAGGTCATCTCGCTTCGCTGATGATGGTAATGCAGTTTAAGATTGCCAAGCGGGAAGAAGATCTCGAGGCGCGAACTATAGTCTGGAGGCCGGATCCTCTGTCAGGTGGACCCTTCTATCGCTGGAGCAACTGAGCTGGGGTGGACGATGGCGAGCAGAGCGGACAAACCACGCAAGGTTTTCTTTGACAACAATCTGTAAGAGAAGTAATTCTGTAAGTGCTCGCTTGAATTAGAGGATTCCAACAATGCAGGATAGGAAATAGACAGAATAGGATAGGAATGCACGCAAAACAGAGAATTTAAAACACATGATTTCTCGCTAACTGGTGTTTGATTCACAACAATTGAAGATCACAAGATGCAAAGAAGCATGGTGAGATTAAGTCAAACCACAAGAAAATGTACGGTTATAATGCTATTATGCTACTATCTCTAGTCTTCGCTTCATGAATAGGAATTTGAAAAGGAGGACACGTGAAAATTAAAATTCCTATGTTTTTTCTTTCAAGGAGACACTAAAGGAACAAACCGGTGCTCAGTGGACAATATATATAACATGTAGAGTAAAAAAGAGATGCAACAAGTGTACAAACTCTTTGGCGGCCATGTCGATCTCAGCGCGATTGGGTTGGCTGGTGAGGATGCTCCGCTGACTTTGTTGTCGGAGGAGGGAAGAAGATCTTAGGTGTCCGGAGATGGAGCCCGAGGTATCGCTCCGCTGTGATGGAGGGTTTCATCATTGGAGCAGCTCCGTGAGTTGTACGACGCCGAGGTCAAGCAGACAAGAGAGACAACGAACAACGTTAAACCGAGTGGAATTGTAATAGCATCTCCAATACAAGACGAAATACATAACCACAAAGTGTTAGAGGTAAAATACATCACCGCCATCTCTCTCAACTTAACTCGTCAAACTGAAGTTAACTGTCAAACCAACTTAACCGTCAAACTCAACTTAACTGTCAAACTGAATTTTGTGTCGAAACTGAACGCACTAGCAAGGTGAGGCTATGTCGGTCGATCGACTTTTTCATCTCTCGTCACCGATTTTGCAGCCGTTGATATTTAATAAAGGGCATGCGGTTCATCTTCAACCTCCACTTCGAGCCGCCACCACCACCGCCAAACAAAGAGCTCGCACGCTCGGCCGGCGGTAGCGCCACCCCACCCGCCACTTAAACACTCCCCACCGCCGGTCCACCGCCGCCTGCAATCCTCTAGGCCCCTGCAAGCAAGCTTTTTCTCCGCGATCCCCACGCCACCGCCTCGCTAACGCCACCACCGCGCCACCGCCCCCATCCCGAACCCTAAGATAGATAGTGGGTACCTTCCTAAAGCCCTCCCCGCTATGCGGTTCTTCCTTCACCCCTACGAGCCCCCCTGAAAATCGATCGACCAAAATTCGATTTAGTCGATCAAGTGAAGCAAATCGAGCAGCATCGCAAGCAAGAGCAAGAGCGAGAGCAGCAGAGCGAGCAAGAGCAATAGCAAGAGCGTACAGTGCAGGGACCGAGAGCAAGAGCACAGAAGCAGCATGAAGCGAGAGCTAAAGCAAAGCAGCAGCTCCTATCGATGTGGACGCCGCCGCAGAGGGAGCGACGCCAGGAGGAAGTGGCCGGCGACGCCGCTGGATGGAGCCGCCGCGGCTCGGCTGGGGACCGAGCGCCGCAGCACGCGTGAGATCAAATCAAGAAGAAAATGCGGCATTAGTGTACAACCTCTTGGTGGCGCCGATTAGGCCGCAGCTTCATCCGAGGAAACGGTGATGATGATGCTCTTCCTGGTGCAGATGAAGACGACGGTGGGGAATGGAGGTGGCGCGAAGACGAGGGGAACGTCGGCAGCCTTGGAGGTGGAGGACGGGTGGCTGAACCAGCGGGACGATGAGATCGACGACGGATCCTCATCCCGACGGTGGATGAGGGACGCCGAGGTGTTGTGGGACGACGCCGTTGGGAAGAGGCTCCGCCGGGTGGCGGATTTGAGCAGGTGTGGGTTTCGTCATGGTTTTCGCGCCTCGTGTACGAATGGGTGGGCGGATGGGATGGCAGCGGGGAACCATGGCTTAGAGACGCGCTTGTCCGAAATGTGGGGTGTTATGAAGTACCCCCCACCGATTTGAGCGGTTCTTTCGGGTTCAGGGTACCACGGCATTTCAAGGTCGGGATTTCACAGAGGTGGAGTTTTCGCCGCATTGTAATTTTGGAATAGCAAGGCGCGGGTTGAGATGGAGGAGTTGTTCGAGCACAACGAGACAAAGATATATCTTAAATATTTCGGGCTAACAAGGCGCTGGTTGAAATTTCCCGGCAAGCCTAACATGTACTCGTACCAAATCAATGCGCACTACAAATGTCATTCAAAACTTTGAAGTCATGTTATGTTCAATTAAAATATTCCGCCACGTGTATAATGCATGCAACCTACTACTCAAATGAACGCTTTAGTGCATTCCAAACGATATACTACCGCTTCAATATGAACTAAATTTGAATTTTTTTCTATTTGAATAAGATCTACAGAATGATTGTTGTGAAGTCAAAGCATTTGAATTTGTTTCTCTGTTTTAATAAGATCTACAATCATCATTATTGTCAAGTTAAACCATCGCTTGTGTATTATCTTCACAGAAACCACATGATTAGTCTCGAGTTACATATGAACTATGTGTACTATATGAACTCGAACTAGATTTTTGAATCCACTTTATTTTGATTTCAAATCACATTACATTTCTAGCTCTAGCTAGATCTTCATAATCTAAACCATGTCTCATATGTATAATGTGTTTATCACATTATGTATGTTGCCCCGCCCCCACGCCTACAAGTATTTAGATGTGAGTTGCAAACACCACACATTACCACAAATTCAAATAAATGTGAGAATGTTCGATATATAGTATTGTTTAGATTGTTCGATATTTAGTTGTAAGCTGCAAACGCCACACATTATCACAAATTCAAATAAAATGTGAGATTGTTTGATGTATAGTATGGTTTAGATTGTTCGCATTTAGTTGTGAGATGCAAACGCCATGCATTATGACATTATGGTATAACATGTGCACAGACGTATCACCGCTTATATTCATGCATGCAATGTTTAAAACACTATGATCTCCTATTCAAATATATGAACTGCTTCATATCAAATTAAGATCTTTGTTAGTCTCTTACACCCACACAATCCTCTAGCCTTGTAGCTACCACTAACTTTCTCTCGTGCATGCACACGCCTCGCCGCCTCCCTCCCCGCATTCTATCCACCGGCACATTCATTTTTTTCTTTAGGTCGCTCTCCTAGAATCTCCACAACTCCTTTCCGACACACACCGATCGATAAACCTCTCCAGTGATGCCTGCCTACAACATACACACACACACACCTTCAATCTCCTCCTTTATGTGTCCTGCCTCGTGTCTCTATACGGTCGCACACACGCGGTAAACTCTCGCCTCTTTTCATCGATCTCACAACCGCACACCTCCCTCAGATAGCTAGTAGTTGGGCCTCTCGCACCACCTCCTAGCTCCATTCTTCTCTGCCTATCCGCCTCGCTAGGACTTATTTGCCTCTAACAAATGGACGACAACCGACCGGTCTCTCACTATACATATAGCTAGCTAGGTCCTTATAACTCGCTTTTACCCCACGCCGATCGATCTACCTCATTAGTTGTGTCTCTCCTTCCTCCGATTAAACAACAATTGATCTACCGATCTAGTTAGGTTTGCTTACCAAACACATGGTTCCCTTCATCATCCATGGATGCGCCCCACATGATCTATCACGCATGTGCACATACGTAAACACATCCCCACTCTTATTGATAACATTGCAGCTCCACCTCGCTTGTCTAGTAGGCCTCCCCACCATCTCCGAGAAGCAACTCCATCACCCATCCAGCACTCTACCCATCCACCTCCCTCCCTCTCCTCTCTCTCTCTCCTCTCCTCTCTCTCTCTCTCTCCGTCCCATCATATTTCGCCCTTCGCTATGTATGGATGTCGACCGATCTCCTCAAGACATAGCTGGGTCTCTCCTTCTCAACACATATACGAAGTCGCTTCTACTCTATAGTTAGGCCTCTCCCTACCCCTCCCCCCACCCCCCCCCCCCCCACACACACACCGACACATCGAGCGCCTAGTCATGTCTCCCCGCCACACACAAACTTGACATGTGCCCTCTAATCGCCCTGTAGGCCACCGCCTCTATATCTTTGACTTGCACACACACACAATTTTGATGGCTCTTCAACGATCTCGCACCCACCCACTTGATCCTCTCTTCGACTCTATCGATAGCTATGACTCCCTCTCTTCTCGTGGATTGCCCGACCTCTATGTATGATATGGATGGGCCTCCATTTCCCACACATTGCATGCAAAATTTTGTTTGAGATGTCATCGACACATATTCTCACAAATAATTCACGAAATCAACGCCCCACCCCACCCCCACCCCCACCCCAAAACAAAAAACACTCACGAACGCTGTTTGTATCTTCACACACACCCACGAGGTGGGGGACGTGCAGAAGAGAAGAGGTGCATGCACGGCGCACGATTCTCGCCTCTTTCCCAACCACACCCATGGGTACATGGTGGAGCTCAATTTCAGACAAAAAGGCAGCCCACGTGGTAATTTGGCACGTACTAGTTGTCCACTTAGTGGAGGGAGGATCGCCTACCACGGGTGAACAAACAAATTGCATTTGACGTGTTATGTTAAAAAAAGAGGCAAACCATGTGGGCCTACCTTAGAGGCAAGACTTTGATGTGTCCCACAACTTGCGTAACGAGGAGAAGCTTGCTTAGTACGCTGCCTCCCGCCCACGGGCGCGGTGGCTCGCAGGATGAGGTGAAGCTGCCCGCCTCACGCCCGCCTCCCGCCCATGCACGCAGGCTCACAGGACGAGGAGAAAAATTTACTACTCCTCCGCTTACTCCTCGTCCCTACTACCTTGGTTATAGAGATTATATCATATTGTTTGGAATATATATGTCCTTTAGTAGATTTCAATATGAACTACTAGTACATACTCCAAACACTGATGTATATAGACGTATTTTAGAGTGTAGATTCACTCATTTTGCTCTCAGATGTAGCACTCTCCGCCTCTAACCTCGCCCACGCAGGACGTGCAGCAATTCATTCGGTCTCATATAGCCGTAATGATATATATACTGACTACCATTATTGCTCGACTTCAAGAGGCTAAGAGCCAATCGCAAGGTTAATATTTTGGAGATGCTAAGCGAAGGTTATAGGAGAACCAGTATGTCGGTGTACTAGAGTAGGGTACCCTAGTATCCCGAACTCGCACGGGCAAAGAAAGACCTCGCTGCAAGGCTTGCCAGTGACCGCTAAGCTCCTCCGTGGTTCCTTTGGAGCCATTCAAGAACAAAGTATTTAAGCTTAAGGAGACAAGGCGCCGCAAGAGGAGCTTGCCGGAAGGCCAACCAAGGCACCTAGAGACAAGGCCCCCAGAAGAGGAGCTTGTCGAAGGCTCGGTGAGCGACAAGCTTCCGGACGCGATAAGATTCGACGCATCAGGCAAGGCGCTGTCATGCAGGCTACCACCTTCAGAATCGCGCCCAAAGACATCCACCAACGTGTCGCTCGACCTTTCCAGCGCACGTGGCGGGAGGTCTGTGCGTCCAACGAGCATGGTGGCGAAGCGGTGTCGACAAGATTGCCATCGGGCAAGCAATGGCGCCCCCGACGGTCCCTTTCGCACTGCTTAGTCGACTTAGACGGCATTTAATGCCTTTGTCCCCGCCGTCGTGGTTAGGTATGAGACATCAGACAAGAAGTTGTACCAACCGCAACACATTTTCCCTTTTTTGCTCCTTGACTACGCTTGTTAGCACTGCTCGGTGACCCCTTGATCATATAAAAGGAGGCCCATGCGCAACGTGGGGGTTCATTGATTCAAACTGAGAACACTCACGCTTAGGTCTTGTAGCTCTTAGTGCTCCCTAGTAAGAACACAATACAATCGCATAAGCAGCAGAGAGAGTATTATCTCCGGAGAGTTCAAGTTGGGTAACTGCTCGTGTGCTTCGCCGACCGCTTTTTCAGGCGATCTCCGCCCCCGCCAATCGAAAGGGGCTCGGTCCGCCGTCCCATAGGTGTTCGTGGGTCCGATCAGCTTCCCGACATCTTTTGGCGCACTGTGTAGGGGCCGAGGCTGTGTGAACTCTGATCCGCGCTCACACGAGCAACATCTTCATCATTCACCAACATGCCACCAAGAAGAAGGCTTCGGCGGCAAATCGCCTCCGCCCACGCCGAACCCACCACCACAGAGCAAACGAGCAGGGGGTAGACGCCGGCGAAGAACGGGCGCCGATTTAGGGAGCCTATGGTGCCGCTAAGTTCAAGGACAAGGCCAGCAGACTCGGGCGCTCGCGGCACGCACCGCTGCCCATCTCAGAGGCGCGGACCGACAGCGCCATGGTACTCGCAGTACCATACGCTCGCTGGGCCAAGATTTAGCCGGTGGATCCGACGCCAAGACCAGATGCGCGCCAATGTGCTGGTGCGAGGGGGCACGGTCGCCGGACGCAGATACCGCCCAAAGAAAGGAAGGTTCCTCGCACACAAGTTTGCCGGGGAAGGAGAAGATAATGGTGTGAACTGCATCGCTCAAGGAAGTTCCGCCACCGGGAAGCAAACGACGTAAAAGCTAAGTTGCCAAAGTTTGAGCAATCAGTTTTAAATTTTTAAGTTATCTTCTCGAACGATCGTGTTTTGTATGGAAAACTCCGTGCGCAGAGGAACTAACTCAGAAGCTAGTTGCGCCTTACTTTGTTTCGAGTCCGCCAACAACTTAAGTGAGTCAGAATTAGTTGCATAAGGTTGTTTGTCGGAAGCAAAGACCGCCAAAGTCGCTCGATGTTCCGCCAGACTCGGCCATGCAAAGGTGCTCACACGACAAGTTCCCTAAAAGCGAGGGCAGAAACATACAAAGGAAGGAATCAAGTAAAGGAAATAACATAGCAATCACTATTCAAGATAGAGTTATATTACAAGATAGCTTGTCGCAGTTCTAATAGATTGTTCTCCTAACATGATCAGGCAATGACAAGGAAAAGATAAAACGGGCGGCCTAATCTATGCGGGTCGCCATCAACCTCTTGATCCCGCCCACCCTGTCCACAATGGGTGCGATAAGGGTCTTGAGTGCTCTCCACATCAAGATCCGCGGCAAGGACTTGAGGACGCGGTGAAGCTCAGCCTGATTATGGAAGGCCACCTTCATCAAGCACCTTCTCAAGAGCTCCCACAGATCCGGCGCGACTCGCCGGCGAGCTGCTTTGGGATCTCTTCCGGAGTCGCTGGAGAGCCGCCACCACACCCTTGAAGAACAAGTCGAGCTTGGCGCTGGGTTGGAGGTCCTCGCCGAGGAGTACCCGAGATCCACCATCCCCAGCTCCATCACCCCCTATCGATGGTGGCGGCAATATTCACGAGACCCTTGGTCCAAAGGCTCCACGCTCTTCCCCAAGGTGTTCTCGGGCGGTCGGCACACTGCCAAGCCACTGGCCGGCCTTGATCTTCTCCAACAAGGCCACCTCCCGCCTCTGGCGCTGGCCCAAATGCCTCAGATCAAGGTGGTCACCAGCTCAAGATCCGCTTTGAGTCCTTGGCGGCGCTGAAGCCTTGTCTCTCTCGGCGAGACAGCCCTGCAGCTCGCCAAGAGTGTAGGCGCCCTTCTCAAGGCCAGGCTTGAGTGCAGCAAGCTTCGCCGCTTCTTCTTCAGACGGCCTCCACCTGGCCACCTTCGCCTCCAAATCCTTCTTGGCGGCCTCGCAGCCGGGCAAAGATCCCTCGCTCCTTGAGAGCTCCGCCAAATGTTTGTTGCCATGCAAGCTCTTCCTCATGGCTGTCAAGATTGATCTTCCGCTGCGCCACCGCTTTCTGCGCAGACAGCTTCTCGACAAAGAAGCCGCTGTTGTTCTCAACCTCAGCCTTCTCGAGGATGAAGGCTGTGCGCCTTCGGCGAAGTCGCCCCCCGCCTCCGCCAAGGACCGAGAGCTTTAGGTTGGTGCCCCGGAGCCCTCCGCTTCCATGTCTGCTCCTCCGCGACAAGCGCCGCGATTCCAGCTTGGCTTGTCGGGCGCGTAGAGCGACAAGAGCTTCCGCAATAGCCTGCTCCTCCTCGACTCTCCGCCGCTGCTGCTTACGCGACCACGACCACCTTCAGCGGAGGCGAGCAGCTCTTCATCAAAAGTCTCCTTCGACCGGGCGCCTCGAGCTTGACGCCCAGGAAGCTTGATGAAGACGCCATCGCCGCCTTCAAGTAGGTGCGACTGGGCTCTTCGACTCGGCCATGCGGCAGCGGGCGGAGGGATCGGCGGTCCCGTAGAAGGCCTGGCGCCTCGCGCCTCGGGTCACAAGGCGATCGCTGACCTCGCCAGCCTGGCAAGGCGGTGAGTCTTGGCGGCTTCACGGGCGGGCTCACTGCCGCTGGCCCCTCCTCGACGGGCGGCGGCGTTGCCGGTTGCTGCCGCTGCCTTTCCTCAGAATTCCAGTGCCGCAGGTGCCTGCAGCCTTTCATTTGGGCTCTGCCCAACAGCGCAAGCACTGTGGTGGCCCAGTTCGGGGCTCTGTCGTGTACTAGAGTAGGGTACCCTAGTATCCCGAACTCAGCACTCGGCAACAAGCAGCACCCCGTGGCAAGGCTTGCCAGTGACCGCTAAGCTCCTCCGTGGTTCCTTTGGAGCCATTCAAGAACAAAGTATTTAAGCTAAGGAGACAAGGCCCCGACAAGAGGAGCTTGCCGGAAGGCCAACCAAGGCACCTAGGAGACAAGGCCCCAAGAAGAGGAGCTTGCCGAAGGCCCGTGAGCGACAAGCTTCCGGACGCGATAAGACGACGATCATGGCAAGGCGCTTGTTGCGCAGCTACCACCTTCAGAATCGCGCTCCAAGACATCCACCAACGTGTCGCCTCGACCTTTCCAGCGACGTGGCGGAGGTCAGGCGCCCAGCGGAGCATGGTGGCAAGCGGTGCTGACAAGATTGCCATCGTGGCAAGCAATGGCGTCCCTGACGGTCCCTTTCTACACTGTTTTGTCGACTTAGACGGGCATTTAATGCCTTTGTCCCCTGCCGTCAGGGTAGGTATGGGACATTGTACAAGTAGCTGTACCAACCGCAACACATTTTCCCTTTTTGCTCTTGACTACGCTAGCACCTTCGGTGACCCTTGATCATATAAAAGGAGGCCCATGCGCAACGAGGGGGGGTTGCTGATTCAAACCGAGAACACTCACGCTTAGGTCTTGTAGCTCTCGCTCCCTAGTAAGAACACAATACAATCGACAAGCAGCAAGAGGAGTATTATCTCCGAGAGCTCCGGTTGGGTAACCGCTCGGTGCTTCGCCGACCGCTTTTTCGCGGCGATCTCCGCCCCCCGCCGAACCGAAGTGGCTCGTCCGCCGTCCCATAGGTGTTCGTGGGTCCGATCAGCTTCCTGACGTAGTAGTAGGTGCCGCGCCATTTATAAATAAAGTTTTTTTTCTTTCAAGGCACGCACGCAATATGATAGGTTCATATGGAGAGAAAAGGAAACCGCCCACTATATACATAGTCGACGGCCAGCCTACACAGCTTGCTTGCCGGGTTTTCTTCACACTCTCGCACAAAACGATCGTGGCCACATCTCTAACATCCCGGCGGATCACGCCCGCTGGGGAAGGGGTGGATGCTTAATGTAGATGCGTGGTTGCCGCCGACGGTGAAACCCACCGCCGGCACGTCCCGATCAGGGGTCCCCGCCGCTTTCTCTCACAAAGCGGTGAGGTTGCCTTCGCCCTTGCTCATCGCCGCGACGTAAGGGCAGTTGCCGCCCCGCCGCCTCCTCAAGGTTGAGCTACGCCCTCAAGTACAACTCCCTTTACAGCCGGTTTGCACCATCGCTTCCAAATGCCCACATCACTCATCTGGATATTTTCTACTTTTGCCCCGCACATACCTCTATTGGCTTCTACGCATCAGTATTTGTGATGAGTTTATGTCTCATCAACTAGTCCCAAGAATCTTATTCTAATCACGCTTAAATTTCTTTGCCACAACGATGCTCATCTCGATTTTGGTGAAACTGCACAAAATGATCCGATGGTTAAAAGGTTGCAAACTTCATTTATTAGGAAGCTTGAACATTGCCAAGAAATTGAAGGTTGGTCAGGTTCATGGTTCAAGGGCTAGGGACTGCATGGATCGCTTTTTTTTTTAGCTGCCTGCTCCAAAATAAGTGTCAACTTTATTAGTAGTACAACTTTGTACTAAAGTTTGCACAAAGTTGAGACACCTATTTTAGAACGGAGGGAGTACATATTTGCTATGATCTCGTCAATCATTGAGATGCAATAGCATGCATGTTAGTCTCCTTTGTATTTGATGAAATGTTGCAACGGCAACCTTGGACGAAGATACATGTAATGTGGTTTAAAGCTTCATAGCATTGTACAAATTTATCTCACCGATAAATTACAAGACGTACTATACTAGTACTTCCTCCGCTCCTAAATATAAGTCTTTGTAGAGATTTCACCATGAACCACATGCGATGTATATAGATGCATTTTAAGTGTAGATTCATTCATTTTGTTCCGTATGTAGTTCACCTAGTGGAAACTCTACAAAGACTTATCTACTAGTAATAGCTAGCCCACACTACTAGGAATTCTCTATCGCTCCTTGAGCCACATCATCAAAATTGATGTAGCCATTATATGAAGTAAATCAGTCCATAATAGCCGCCCCGATCTAGACGCTTGAGAAGCTCAAGACTAAGCCACATGCAAGCATGCGTAAATACCGTGGCACATGCATGTGAGTGGGTTTTAAATCACATCAACATGTTCGCATGCAAGCATGCACCGATAGCATGCATGTAAGTGAGCTTTTAAGTCCCATTAACATGTCAAAAAGAAAAATATAATCCCATTATGCAAGAGGAGTTGGCTGATCTTTTTTCCTTACGTGATTATCTAAAAGATGATGGGAGTTTATTTAGTTTGGCTACCACATTTTTCATGCGGTTATAGAGTTTTTTTAGTTCTATGAAATCGATAATTTTGTGCGTAGAGATATATCTGTTCAAGGCAACGCTGGGACTCATCTAGTAATATTTAGGAACGGAGGGAGTACTATGTAAAGAGTTAGGTGTCGCACGGTGATAGTGTGAGGTGGGCCATGTAATCACCGAGCTCATGGTTTTCACCGCTTCTTGCACCTCCGCTGTAAGAATGGAGAAAATTGTAACCTAGTAGTAGTAGTACCTCCTTTCACCAAAGCGTGGGACATCCAAAAGTCCTACCACCTCAAGAATAAAGACCAATGAGCCACCAAATCACATAGACCCAGCAGAAATTGACGGACGAAGCAACCATCACTCTTGCGCCAAAGGAGAGGTCACGTCCGCCTGCTCGGGCATGAATGCGCACCGATTTTTGGAGCGGCGCTGACTGCTTCAAAGGGAAGATAAGGCGATGGAGGGGCTTTGGGTGGGCCAGCTGGTCGAGCAAAGTGGGAGCTCTCCAAGATGTCCCTACGGACACGCCTGAAATGAGAGGATGCACCAACTCTCGCTGCTAAAATCGCACACTACACACCATCTCTCTCAGGGAGTAGGTTGATCTGTCGCACTCTCTAACACACATGTTGTTAAACACACACACACACACGCACGCACCTTGGTACCGCTTGCACCTTCTAACATGACTTATTACACCTAGATGAAGGGAGTAGTAAGTATACGAGATACGGTGGCACACCGACTTAAGTCGTAATACAAGTGCCCAAAATTTGTGTGCATGTTATAATAAGGATTCACTTAAAATAGTACGGAGCTAATAGAGGGATCAATTGATAGTGTTGCTTTGCAACAGCGTAGATTTGTGAGGTAAGATACATCACCGCACTTTTAATTTTTCTTATTAATTTGTTTGTTTCACCCTCCGACCGGTGGGACCCAACGACTACGTGGAGAGAGGTAAGGTGACTAAGGCTGCATTATTTCCGCACCACCGTGGATAGTCTTACCACCAAAGCCACATGACACGATTATGATTGAAATCCCAATGACTCCTACACACACAAAAACACGCCATGCTTGTCACACTAATGCAGAATGTATAAAAGGTTATTTTCCTCTCGCTGAACATAACAGGAGGGTTGTGTAGCTGGTTAGCCTGTTCGCCATCAAACTTGAGGTCTCGGTTTGATAACTACACTTGAGCATAATTTTTCCAGAAGATTCTTTGACCGGTCAAATTTTTTCTAGGTTTTGCACGCTCACACTCTCTCCAAGATATATATAATGCCGGAGCCTCAGCTTGTAGTTGCTCTTCACACTCTCTCGCCTCTCTCTCACCGGAGCCTCAACGCTTGAAGTTGCTCTTCACACTCTCTCGCCTCTCCAGATCCAAACAAGACTTCGCTATCTCTCTCTCTCTCTCACTGCTGCTCAAAGAGCCGACAGATCCGCCCACCGGAAGGGAAGGAGGCTTAACGTTGTCGCTGCCGGCGAGGAAGGGAATCCACCATCGGCGCAATTGTTCACTTTCCACCCAGCTGGAGGCGCTGGAGGGCCTCCGACCCCTTCTTCTTCACCGTTGTCCCATCGCCACCAACCACGCCCAAGAACCTTAAGGTATAATTTACTTACTCCACATGCATTGCTCTACCGCATGTATACCATGAATCTAGGACGGGTTCAAAGAGGAAAGGAGTGGGGAAAGTAGGGAAAAGTTGTACTCCTATATAGCATGAATCTAGGACGGGTTCAAAGAGGAAATGAAGGGGGAAAGTTGTATAGAATGAATCTAGGACGTGGTTCAAAGAGGAAAGGAATGTGGGAAAGTAGTGGGGAAACTTGTATCGCATAAATCTAGGACGTGGTTCAAAGAGGAAAGGAAGGGCGAAAAGTACTAGTTCAAAAGGAAAGGAAGGGACAAGGTCAGAGAGTTTGAGCAGACTAGATTTGCTGCGCCACATAGGGAAAGGTGTCTAAAGATAACAAAACAAGGACCAACACAAATATGCTCCTTGGTTGTTTGTTCTTTGTTGCAACAGATCGTGCATGACCACAAAGACATCGGTAGATGCACATGGTGCTCGTGCATCCACCGTCCCCTGCAACTCATTAGCTGTTGTTAATCTAAGGCCTTGTTTGGTTAAAACTCCCTAGTCCCTACCTGCTTGGTTCCGTGGACTAAACATGGACTAGAGGTTATTAAATGACATGCTAAAAGACCATGTTACCCCTAGTAATGAACTAATAGAAACAAGGTGCGATGCGTGGCAGGGCAACTGTTGAAAGTCCCAAAAAGACTCCTCGGGTCTTTTTTCTTTAGTCCCAAATGCCCACTTTTAGTCCCTAAAAGTCCCTCCTGCTTGGTTTAGATGGGACCGACACGGAGTTTTTTAGTCCCTACACCAAAATGTCCTCGTAAACAAACACCTCTAATAATGCCACTGAAAATTGATGCAATGCCACGCTTAAAAGCAAATTACATGTTTAACGAATTTTATTGTTAATATAATCTTATGTTAATATTAATCAATGCCCCGCTTGAGAAATGCTACTGCCTTGCTTTCTTTCCCATTTAGATAAGGTAGATGCTTCTTTTGTTGGCTTCGTGTCATCCACCGCTATTGACCACTAATTTTTTCCTTTGCACCTCTCGTAAACAGGGTTATCTATTTCAATTGTTATTGTGACTTTTTTGTTGCAATCGCACAAAACACTTTTGTTTTAAGAGTGTTTTGTGCAGTTCAACCAAAATGTCACAATCGACAACGTTGCTTGATTGCTTGATCTTAGTGGAACTGCACAAGAGGAGATCTTACTTCCTATCCGTTAGGCTTAATTTGGTTCAGATCTTCTTCTTGTGAGTTGTTTGAATTCGTGATCATGAGAGGTCAAGATTAGCCTTCTTTCACATGATTCTCAGTGTGCTTTCATATGTTGTGCTACTTGTACGATAATGTTGCTTGATTTTAGTGAATCGCATAAATGGAGACAAGACTTCCAATCAGATGTGCAACCGTGAATATCCCATTGAGGTAAGATAAGGATATTTCACAACTGTTATTGTATTTTGCCACTTTCATCGTAAAATTAAGTTTAGTACTATACTTGTGCTCCCTAATTGACATGCCAAATCTTACATTGAAGGCGTAAGCTTGTCTCGTTATTGAACCAAGTGATGAAGGGAAGAACAAGCGAAGAAAAACAAAATCAACTCCCGCTGCTGTAATGAAGCATCGAACTGTGATGACACAAGTAATGATATAGTTTTGCATCTTAATTTATTGCTATGGCTGGAACGAGCAATTGTTTTGCCACCGATTTGATGCCATACGTAATTATCTCTACTTGTGCAAACAAGGATCTTCTTTGAAGATACCATATATTTTAGTGGAACTGCACAAGAAGATGTTGGAAACATTAAACTAATCGAGGAGTATATAGTAAGCATGGCCACCCTCAGAGATAGCAAATGATGGTTCCGAGAAGTGCTTCATCTCGATGCTCTACACAATCAGCCTCCGACAAAGGTTGGTACTCTACCACCGATTTCATCCATATGATTGAGCTTTGTCATCTCTATTGGTGTTGTGCTACTGCTTAGATATTGTCATGAAAAAGTGGTATTGTCCTTGAGAAGTGCTTCATCTATGTTGTTTTAAATATTTCCTTTCCTTTTTTCGAGCAAACATGGATGCTAGCATTTAGTAGTCCTCTTGTCTTTGCACAACATGATCATCTTCCTCTCAAGAAGAATATGGAGTACGTGAAGTGACTAGTTCCGATTATGCCAGATGAAGAAGCCCTGCTCTATCTTCTCATCGGGGAGCAATTGAAGGATGGTTACATTACTCCCCACAAGACCAAACTAACTTCAGCTCGTATGGACTGAAAATTCCATTTTTTGTGTGATGATGCGAGTACAATGTTGTTCTAGGATTCTTTCCGTGAGTTCCATTTTTCTAAAAGTGTGCTCTACATGGACCATGTATGTGCCTCGTTGAAACTGCAAATCATAGTACAGCTTTGCTTTATACTAATCACTTTTTTGTATTTGTGCAAACAGGGTGCTCAGCTTGATTTCAATGGGAACTGCACAAAATGTTCATGAATACATCGAATCATTCATTTCCACCACAAGAAAGGAGGTGCCGATAAGTTCAAGGCATTGCAACATATAAGGGCGAATCATACAAGCTACGCATTTAATTTGGTTGATTTTGTGGAACTGCACAAAAGAACAGCTGGTTTATTTAGCACGAGGTGCCATGTCAATGTCCGAATCGATGGAAAACCCCGCCCATTCCACAATCGTAGGCATTTGATATTTTGAATGGGACAACCTTGTCAAATTTTGCTCATTGATTTTAGCAAGACATGCGCTTGATATTTTCGAATGGGACGCCTTTTGCCGCCGCATAGCCGATCAATTTTTTCTTTATTCTTTAGTTGTGAAGTAAATATTTCTCCGACATGTGAGTCGCGAGATGCATAATCATCGATTGTTTTGAATGTTCTCTATGAATTGCCGTGCATGTGTGTTTGATTGCAATGTACGTAAACGCTAAAAAGTTGCTCAAACTCTTTGTACTCCTTCTGTTCCTTTTTACTGCACATTGTGAAAGTGCATACTTTTTGTATAAGATTGGTCAAAGTAGAGATACTTTGACCGCAGATAAAACTTGTATGCACTAGAAAGGACCGGAGGGAGTACATGTGAAACTTCGCAAACGAGGTGATCACCCCGAATAATGCTAGTACGTATTGTTTTGCATGTTCATCCAATGCCAGTGATATAGGAATTAACTAATCAAATAAATTCATTAATACACGTTGATTTCATATAAACATGCCGGATTTCATTACATTTCATACATTCTTCAACTAAAAGGGGTCCTCGGAGGTATAATTAATTAATCGGTTACCCACTGTGTCCTGCCGAAATAACAGAAAGCTTGGATTTAATCGCAGTGTAGTTGTGTAATCGACATGTGGCCTGTTGGGCCCACGTGTCACCACCCAATCGCACTCAGCAGCTAAGTAGAAGCAAAGATTCTTCTCCAACAAGCAGCTCTCCGACTCCACGCCGCTGCCAAGAAGCTAACCGGCAATCAATGGTCAACCCGCTTAGCTTGGCTTCAACCGAGGGTAGCAGCTGTGGCCATACTTGACCACGAGCGGCGGCGACCTACCATGTTCTACTCTTCCTCGCTTATGTGGCGCGCTCGCTGGCAGCGGGAGGGGCTCGGCGGAGCCGGGCGATGTCCTCTCGCTCGTTGTCGGGTGGCGCGCCAACAGAGCGGTGGAAATCCTCCCCATGTTGCCGGGGGTGGGGCCTCGCTGAGCCGGGCGATGTCCTCTCGCTTCTCGGCCAACGCCAATGAGCGGGACTCGCTTGAGCCGGGATCGCCCTTCGCCTCGCCCTCGGTTCGCCAAACAGCGCCGCCGCTTCATCACTCTTTGCTAGCTTTTGTAGGCGGCCGCAGCCCCGCCACCGCAGATGCGGTAATCGCTGGCCGAGGCACCTCTTTCGGGCGGAGCGGTACGAGTCGAAAGGCCTCCTGCCCGCCTCGCCTGCAGCGATCTGCCTTCCGCTTGTAGGTGCTCCCGAGGAGATGGTGGTTGTAGGCGGCGCCACCGCGCCCCGAAACTGCTCCTCACGATCCGCCTCACCCTGCCCATATATTGGGCACGGCTCGCTGATGGTCATGGTGCAATGCACCGACGAGGATGGCGCGGAGGAGGGGTTGGCGCTGATCGCCGACTACCATGTTCTCCATTGGGAGGTTGTCGCCCTTCGCTGCTCGCCGCCAGCCGGTCGGTAGCAATGGCTGCCATCTCCTTGTGGTCCGTCCGTCCGCCTATCTCAAGAGCGCCGAGCGCGAGGAAGCCATGGTGGGCAGTGGTGTGGACAGGAGAAAGGAACGGATGCGATGATCGCAACTATGGTCATGCAATAGCTTTATATAGCAATGGTGGGCGGGCGAGGGACGGACATGTGGCGCCGGAGTAGCCGCCTGCAACCGCAGATCATTAATGTGGGTGGTGATGGACGGACGGACGCACACATTAGAATTCAAAAACAGAGTTAGAATTCAAAATGGGCTGTAGTAAATTCCATTAGAATTCAAAATGGGCTACACATTCTACAAATCTCAAATGGCTATAAGTTCTCTCGCCACACACTGGCCTTACTAAGTTGACGCTGGCCCTAAAAAAACAGAGTTGACGCAGATGCAAGGATTTGTCAACTTATAGTCAACACACGGTTCTAGCAAAGAAGGGTCGTTGGATGTCCATCCAAGGGATGCCGTGGCTTCTTCTTCAATCTCGGATATTCTAGCTTCACCCGCCCAAAAATGATTCTCCCCGACATCCGGGCGCACCATTTCGTCAGTTTGACTGGCCTACTAAGTTGACGCACTAAGGATTTGTCAACTTAGTCAATATAGACGATTCTAGCTGCAGTGGACTGCACGAGTCCATCCAACGGCCATCGTGGCTTCTTCAACCTCCGGTCTTCTTGCTCCAGCTACCAAAGCAGCGCCGGTCGCTGTGCCGCTTCCCGCCTCCCGTGGTCGGGTTGTTGCGCCATGAGGCCTCACCGCCCCTACTACTCCCACCGCTGGCCAGCCATCCTCCACTCAACCACGCCTCGTTATTCTCAAGGGCGACGGCAGCGCAGTTGAACCAAAGGACCTCGTGATTCTCTCCGCATGTGCATCCACAGCCGCCTTTCCCCGCCCGCCGCTGCCCCTTCCTAGGCCTCGCTTACCGCCCACCGCTGTGGTGCTCTTGGCTGCATGGTCAACGTGGTCAAGGAACGATTTCCATCGGACGTGGATCAGATGCGGAGAGGCCGACACCGGGTCCACGGCAGCCGCAAGGAAGTGCCTCCTTATTACACACAAAATAATTATTCCTCCACTCGACAGCTGGGACCCACCGGACGGTCCACCGATTTTATGGAAAAATGATTCGCCTCGACCGCTGGGACCCACGAGCTACATCTTCGCACGCAAGGAAGTGCGTCCAAAAACGATTCGCTTCTCGATCATTGACCCACCAGCTACATCTTCGCATGCAAGGAAGTGCGTCCGAAAACGACGGTTCTCCGATCGCTGGGACCCACATGCTACACCATCGCACGAAGGAAGTGCGACGGCAAAAAAATAGATTCGCTTCGACCGCCGGGACCCAAGAGCTACACCTTCGCACACAAGGAAGTGCCCAGTGCAAAAAATAAACGAATCGCACTTCGATCGCTGGGACCCACCAGCTACATCTTCGCGACGCAAGGAAGTGCGCCCGCAAAAACGGTTCGCCTCGATCGCTGGGACCACGGCCACATCTTTGCAAGCAAGGAAGTGCGTCCGGCAAAAAACGCCGATCAAGGGACCCACCAGCAACATCTTCGCATGCAAGGAAGTGCCTAACACGGACCCACCTGGTCGGCGCACGAGCGCTGGTTATTCTGGCCGTGAACGGTAACGCATATATATACTGGTCGATGTAGAGGCGCCACGGTCGTAGTAGAGGCGCAGACGCGTCGTGAGTACAAAGCGCGCCGACGTAGCATGTACACGCACGCATGCCGCCGGTGCAAGAAAGAAAATACGCCACGATGTGTACATACGGGCGGGTCTCGAACGCCTATTCGCGATAATGCACGGGCGAGGGCTCGTGTACATGGCTGGGTCGAACGGAGAAACAGCGCCGCTGCCGTGTTCATGGGGAGGCAACGGAACGCGCCGATTCATGGGGAGGCAACGGAATGCGCCGATTCATGGGGAGGCAACGGAATGCGCCAGATTCATGGGGAGGCAACGAATGCGCCGTGTTCATCGGGAGGCAACAAAATGCGCCGGTTCATCGGGAGGCAACGGAACGCTGGGGAGCCAACCGCTTGGACGGAACAGCGATGGAACGAGGCCGGGCGCATCGCACAATGGAGGAAACAGACTTCCTACGTCGAACGGGTCCCGTTGATCGAGGGTGTGGTGTACCGCAAAACGGCGAAACGGACCTCCCACGGTCGAAACGGGGTCCTGTTGATCGAGAGGTGTGGCGAGCGCAAAACGGAGGAAACGGACCTCCCACGGCCGAAATGGGGGTGGAGGGTGTATGCATCGCAAAATGCATTTAAACGGACTTGTGTTGGAGCGCCACGGTCGAAACGGGGTCCTGTTCATCGAGGGGTGTGCGATCGCAAAACGGACTCCACGAGATAATCGTTCATCTCCACCATCGACCTCCTCCAGCCTCCACGGGCTACCACGACCTCCTCCACCTCCACTTGCTCCCCTGCTCATCCAGCCTCCACCGCTGCTTACTCCACCGCCATCGCTCAACCACCCTCCACCGCCTACTGCTCATCCAGCCTCCACACCACGGGTCCTGCTCAGCCACCCTCCACGGGCACCCTCCACCGCTTCATCGCTCATCCAGCCCTCCACACCACCGGGTCCTGTTCAACCACCCTCCGCAGCACCCTCCACCGCTTCATCGCTCATCCAAATTCTCCACACCACGGGTCCTGTTCATCCAGAGGCAAATGCCACCGCCATCGCTCATCCAAACGCCCGCCTAACGCCACTGCTCATCCCGAGGCAGATCGATCGGGCTTTAGTTAGCAGCAGAGATGGCGAATCGCCGACCGAAGTTCGCTTATCACCATCGATCGATCGCCGGGTTTAGTAACGCCAGAGCCTGCGCAGGCAATCGCCGGTTCGCTTAGAGCCCAACGCCGCCGGGTTTAGTTAGAGCCAACGCCGCACACACGCACGACGCAGTAATGAGAGACACGCTGCATCGCCGCCCCCGACCTCCCACCGTGAACCGGAACTCCCCAAATTTTCCTCCTCGCTTCTACCACGGTTTTTTCCGCCATGGACGGCCCAAAGAATGTCATGCAGCTGCGCCTCCGCCCGCCTGTGATGAAAAGCCCATTTTCTCGTCATGATTTTTTGTCATAGAAGTAGGAGCACACCACATCTATGATGATACCGGTTTTGTCACAATTATCGCCATAGAAGTGTCATATGTATGATGTAAAAAATGTCGCTCGCCCAAAATGTCATGGATGTGTCTTTTTGTAGTGTTAATCTGATTATTACTTCATTTTATCGCGACACTAGGGTCGAGCAGGTGGCAAACGAGGTGTACCGTAAGGCCGCAAGGATGGAGGCCGGGTGCTTAGACTAGGATGTCAAGCTGGCTCTTTCACCACCAACGTGGATGATTCAATTCATGGGACCTTTTGGTGCGTTCACCTAAAATGAAGCAATGTCCCGTGAGCTAGAAGCTTCTTCTTCAATTTTTTAAGAAAAGGGCTCCAAATTTCTCGTTCCATTTCCATCGTAAAACAAAACCCACAGAGCTTCTTCTTCATTAGTTGCAATAAAATTGAGCAACATCAAGGTTGGTTGTGAAGCTCCCCGGAATGCTCAACTATAATTTGATATCATTTGTGCAGTTCAACTAAGATCGAGCGTGAAATGTATATCTCCGCTTGCACAAAAAAGGTGGAAATGAGGGTGACTAATAAGTGATGAAACATGCATCAAATGAAAAGAAGCATGTTCCTTATCCGAATGGCAATCCTACAAGGACAGAGTAATTTCTAAAGCAGGGCATTGCTAGATATTAGTGTGGGCATTAGGATTAACTATGACAACCGTTAAATACGACATTACTTTGGGCACGGAGAATAGGCGGACAAGGACAGCTTGCATTTCTAACAAAAAGAACCAACTTATCTTAATGGGAAATTTTAGTGGACATGTAAAGAAGTGCCATTGATTCATATTATCGAGGCATTACATTGAAAACAAAATTGGTTTAACGTGTCCTTACTTTTTAACAAAGGCGATCGCTACATTTTACCAAAGGGCATTACATAAGAGTGGCTTGGGGCAACAAACATCGTAATGTGATATCCGGGTTGGTCCCATTTTTGTTCAGATAGCCACCTTATATCGTGGTGAGGCTAGCAAATCTAGTGCTGGACTTACTCGCTAACTTGTCCCCAGCCCCCACTTTCTTTCCTTTTTCAACCAATAGATCGGGTTTATATTGAGTTTGTACTGCTTCCCTTTATTTCCTATTAGACCTAGAGACCAGCTTGGATAGCCACCGCTACTTTTCGCCCCCATTATTTCCTCTTTCGACAAAGTCCTAGATTCAGGTAACAAATCATCCCCCACCCCACCCCCTTTCTTCCTTGTTTGAACCAAGTAGTACTAGATTCGAGTGCATGAACTAGTTTTACCTCTTAAAAGTAAAAAATAATAGGTGGTTTTCGAACAGCCGATCGATCCTATCTACGAGGGGGCCTGAGAAATAGTAAAAGATACAAATGCAACGACGCCAGAGCTCGGAAGTAGATCAAGGCCAGTTTCAAGGAAGTATACCGATGGTCGCCGGATGTTGCTAGGTGGGCGGCGGAGGCCGGATCTGCCCACACCACGGCAGCGAGGAAGAAGGGGTCTGAGGTCTCCCTCGCCAAATGCCGTGCTTGGGAGAGAACGGCAAGGCAAAGGATTGGGACGCTACCAAAAGGGGTAAGAACCATCGCCGAGGACGCATCAAGGAAATTTGCACCTTCTCACCTTCCCCGATGGAGAGGATCCCGCTGGATCTGTGACCAACGGTGAGCAGAGAGAGAGAGAGTGTGGCCACCGCCATCGTGTTTAGATCTCGAGAGGCCGAGACAAGGTGAAGAGAGCAACACTAGCAAGAAAGCATGGAGGCTCCTGCCTATATAGTGGAGTAGTACTAGTTTTCTTTTGTCTACCGGAGTCGGCTTGACCTCGCCAATGACCGCCGAGAAGTCTTCATGCACGTGGGTCTGGAGGCGAAGTTGTCGCCATTTTGATCTCAAGGCCGGATTATAACATATGACACGTAAAAATGCCACATGACAAGAAATCATAACCTCACCGCCCAAAGGAGACAACATGAATCCCGACGACAAACTAGACGAGGAACAAAGCTCAAATTAAAGATAAACTCAGAGAAAAGGGGTCCATCGACAGATGTCCCATTAATATAGCCGGCTTGACCTAGATGGCAGCCGAGTAGTCACTGCTCGCATGTGCCCTCGGCGACTAGCCCAACTCAGCTTGTCGCTGTTTAACCTCGCAGTGATCCAAGCAAATGACACCTAATTTTGTGAGATGACAAGAAACCTTTTTAAGATTTCTCACCACAACTACAGCCATGTACAACACAACCCGCACGATATGTAGACGATAGCCAATCCAGCGTGTTCGCTGGAGTCTGGTCACATGCATGGACGAACCGATCTTCCGTGGTCTTGCGTGGATCGCCCAGCACCAACGTAGTACAACACTTCTCTAGTACTATCGCCGCCTCTCTCTTCTATTAAGTCACCCGACTTGCGGGCCGGGAGTGTGCCTATGGTCGGTTCTCAATTGCCGCCCCACATGTGTGTGCAAACGCAATATGACACGCTGCTCCATTCAAGAGCAGCGCTGCATCGACCGAATCGCTTGGGGTGCAACGCGAACGCGATACATGCGTGATGTATACTCCATACATGTGTACCGCTGCTTAGACGCTTTGCTCCATGGCGCTGCAAGCAATCCGTGGATACAAAATTAGTATATTGTATACTATTTAAAAGTCGAGGGCGGGCCTAGTCGGTTCGACAGAGACGCGAGAAGACGAGGGAGTAGGCTGCTGCAAATGTAGGGCTGTGTGATTTGATAGCGAGTTACTGCTGGATAGGTGGGGCCCCGTGATTTGACTTGCCATTATCATTTTAATTGTGACGCTACGACCGGCGTGAGTCTCCCGATTCCTCGACCACCTCCATACAGTGTGCCTCTCCAATGCTCCACCATGTAGTAGAGGCTGGCTCTTGCATGAGAGCCCACTTCTCCACTTTTTCCTTACCTCTCTTTCCTCCACATATGCAAAATGCCATGTAAAGCGCACTATTGTACTTACTTTTACTTGTTCCTACATAAAGTAAGCTTGCCACATAGGAATAAAGTCTGATGTGGCAAGTTAATCAAGAAGAGATAGACTAGTTTGGTGACCCAAGGAAGAAACGGTGCTAAGCGCTGCGTACCTAGGTGAAAAGACAATTTTGAGTCTATAGCTAATTAAATAAAGCAAACTTAGCAACACCATTTCATTGAAGAGGTCACCTTCAAAATGCAATAATAGTAGTATTTCGTGTTCTATATTATAAGAACGCTTTTGGCACTACATTAGTGTCAAAAACGCTTCTTATATTATGGGACCGAGGAGTACGAAGAAAGAGATAGAGAGAAGTAAAAAATACACTTATAGCCAAAACCTTGTTGTAGTATGAGTGACTAAGTGATGACTATGTATGACATTCCAACATCATATAGCCTCACGCACCATGTTAAATCTCCAAGGCATGCAGCCGCACGAGCGACGCGACGGTCGGGGTAGGCGCGATCATGATACGGGCTGTCAGCAGCCCTTGGATCTGAGATCAAATGGTCGATGCTGTTGCTGAAAATTTGCGTAATAACCTCCGTGATAGGATATTCACCCATAGGTCTAGAATCACGCCATGCAACCATTTGATCTCAGATCCAAGGGCTCCTGAAGACCGTGATTATGGGAGAATGGAAAGCAACTACCCTGCTGTCAGACGCTGGCAGTTCGCTTCCTACTCGCCCCGCACATCCTTCAATACTACGGCGTTCGCTTCCTAGTCGCCCCGCCCATTCACATTACGGCAGTTCCACTAATCCTATATCCATGGCATCCCAAATCTCCCCGATCGGCGGTGATTACAAGGTTAGAACCATCAACGGCGATGAGTTCGATGTCATCTACACCCGTTCTTCCGCGACGGTGAAAGGATGCCTTTCTCGCTTCAGATGCATGTTCGGAGACTCAGATGATGAGTGGGTCGCTGGGCTAGATATTGAGTACACCATAGTCCTGGGACGAGAGAAGGATCTAAAGGACGAAGAGAGGAAGAAGCCCGCCGTGATCCAGGTTTATGCGTGCATAACTTATGCTTGGTCTACCACATATGCCATGCCGACATTGAGTGCCAGGATTTTAAGGACTTCCTCGAGAGCAACCTAGTCAAATTCACATCAGAGAGTTTGGTAACGATAAAGAAGTCCTCGGCGGATAGGCCTCGCTAGGCAACACCTTCGACTTCCGTAAGAATCGGCTGGTGTCCTCTCGTCACCTTCACGCCGACCGGCAGAGCCATGGTTCATCCTTCGACGGTAAACCGGAGAAACCTCCATACACGCTTTCATCATCATGCATGGCAGCAAATGTACTAGATATAGACCACATCCACTACGCTGCAATGGATGGCTACCTTTGCTTCAATATCTACAAGGGTTGGATGAAGAGCAAGAGCCAAGTGTGCGGTTCAAGCAAAGAAGTATCGCCAAGAGGAAGAGGGACAAGGACGAAGTCGAGGACGGGACGAGGACTCCGAGTAAGGTGGCAGTGTCGTTGCTCATGGTGGTTCTAATGCAAAGGTTCACCGAATAGTTGCAAAGTTTAATTTCAGTGTGCTTAATTTAATTTGAGGGTGTGTTGTGTCGAGCCCCCAGCAGTAACTATGTTATGTTTCTTCTCACATTTTAACTCTTCAAGAGGTACATACAAGTATTTCTTACATTTCATCTTTTAGTTGGTATAGTACTACCACTGCTTTTTCACATTATATACGCATAATCTATATGGCCAACATCATATAGCAGCAGCTTAGTTGTCAAAGAATTTCAGGGTGCTTAGTTTTGTCAAAGAATTCCAGGATGCTTAGTTTTATTTGAGGGGTGGGTTGTCTGGACACCATTATTGTGACTAGCCTTTTAATAGTACTATATGCATAATTTGGCGATTTAGCGCCTCTATATGTACCACCTTTTTTAATTTCAAGTTTTGCTCCATGGCTAATCCATCGATACTACCATTGCACAAAAGTATACATTTTTTAAAAGGCTAGAGGGCGGGCCTTTGTGATTTGACGGCTCATTATCGCTGGAAGGAGGGGCCTTGTGATTTGATCGTCAGATAAATGCGCCCGATTTACCTGATCGAGGAGGAGAAGAACTGCAAGATACTCAAGTTTTCCAATCGAGTAGTACTGCGATGGAGGAGCATGAAACACGGCAGCCCAGTGCCATATGGCGATAAAAATGATCTAATTTGCTAGTCATCTCATTGTTAGCATTGTTCTATTCATTCCCTCGAAAAAAACCATTGTTCTATTCATGCCTCGCAGAGAACGTGACATGTGCGGCGAAACACCCAAAGCAAAAGATGAAACACAGGAGCAAAAGAAGAAGGAAGATTATCACCCCAAATGATCTAATTCGCCGCAGAGTCGTAACTGCTTCTTCATTGCCTCCACGACCTCCATCTTCTTGCGCGTCTCCTCCGCCATCTTCTTCATTTTGTCCATGACGCGGGATTTCTCGACGCGAGCCTTCATCATCTGGTCCATGGCCGATTACGCATCTTTGACAAAGAGCCGGTGCTCGATGCGGAGCTCGCCAACTCCTCCTTCTCGATCCATGACGAGGGCCTCGCAGAGATCTTCATCGAGGAACCATCGTTTCATGCAGCTTCTCCCAACCGCATTCTTCTTCTTCAACAGGTCGATCTCGTGGCAGAGCTTCGCTTTGTCCTCCCGAAGTCACATGATTTTGCTGGCCGCTTTCTTCTCGTGAGGCAATGCTCTTCTTCAAAAGATCACCAAGCCGGCGGTCAACTCCCCGCCGACCGAGCTCAATGCGGCATGTCGCCGAGGCTCTCCTTCAAGAACTCCATCAAGCCTTGATGAACTCCTTCGCTTAAGGTGCTTATTGAGCTGATCGGGCATGCCGCCGAGGGATAACGACCCAGCTCCGCTGCTCGGCATGTTCGGCTCCACGGCTAGGGCGCCCCCGGGAGCCATCGCCTGGTGAGAGATCTTTGAGGTCTCCGCGGAGGCGTAGCCCCTTTTTTTCCGCAGCTGGTTTCCGCCTCCTTGTTACGTAGTAGTTCTCGACTCTAGAGCTCTCCTCACCGCCATGGCAACGACGGACTAAGAAGAAGCACTTATGAGGAGGAAAGGTAGAGTAATTTTCGTTAGGTAGTTCCCTTTATAACCTAAGTACTAGCACTAGTTGAGGGAGTCCTCGATTAGGGGTGTCCTGGATAGCTGACTATAGCCTTCGCCTGACTCTCGACTATGAAGATACAAGATTGAAGACTTCGCCCCGTGTCCGGATGGGACTTTCCTTGGCGTGGAAGGCAAGCTTGGCGATACGGATATGTAGATCTCGCACCATTGTAACCGACTGGTAACCCTAACCCTATTCGTGCCTATATAAATCGATGGTTTTAGTCCGTGAGGATCTAACAACAATCATACCATAGGCTAGCTTCTAGGGTTTAGCCTCTCGATCTCGTGGTAGATCTACTCTTGTACTACCCATATCATCAATATTAATCAAGCAGAGTAGGGTTTTACCTCCATCGAGAGGGCCCGAACTGGGTAAAACATCGTCCCTTGTCTCCTCGTTACCATCCGCTTAGACGCACAGCCGGGACCCCTACCCGAGATCCGCCGGTTTTGACAATCGACATTGGTGCTTTCATTGAGAGTTCCTCTGTCGTCGCCGTTTTAGGCCCGATGGCTCCTCCGATCATCAACAACGATGCGCCCAGGTGAGACCTTTCTCCCGACAGATCTTCAGATTCGGGCGGCTTTGCACCACGGGCTAATTCCATGGCCATCCGAGCAGATTGAAAGCTACGCCCCATCATCAGATTTGAAGTTTGAACTACACGGCCGACATCCGCGAGACTTGATCTTCGACGGGTTCGAGCCACAGCCAAGGGCACCGCACCGTCTCCGGCGGGCATGATCTATCTTCGCCGCTGGACAAGGTCTCGAGGTCGCACTCGAGTCCGCTTCCAACCTTTAGCTCGAGCCGATCAAGGCCGACGAGGATGGGTGGTCGACACCGCCGGGGCTGCAATCTCCATGGCGATTGAGCTGCACACCCACCCCGCCCCTTGCGAAGCTCGTGGACTCTAAGGCGCCGACTCTGCTCGACTCGAGCCTTCGCGCTTCGCTAATCGAATCCGATTACGCCCATCATGGAATTCACCGTCATGACATCTTTCAAGACTCGCCTCTTTGGTGACATCCTGAATTCACTAAAGTCTCTCTTTATCAGAGAGCCTCGCCGGATTATGGTCAGAAGGTTACGGACGATTTAAGAAAAATCAAAGCTCACCCACCACCCACTTCGTAGCCACCTGCCGATGATTTAACCGACATGCTCGATTAACTCCAAGACATCAACGGTATGGACGATGATGTAGGAGACGATTAAGAACCAGCGCCCATTGTGGCAATCGGAAGGCCACCGCCATATGACATATACATGGTGGACATCCCAAAAGATGGGAATGGCGATGGAACAATGGAGGATGACCCTCCAAGAACGGCCTAAGCGCCGGGCTGCCAAGGCCGCCGCCTAAATCCCGCCATAGCAAAAACGGTGATTCCGCACGGCAGATAATAACACCCCTGACAGTGCCGAAGACAACCCCTCCAAAGAAGATTTAGCGCAGAGGATGGAGAAGCCAGCCTCATGAGAGAGCGCAGAAAAGAGGTAGAGGACGATAATTACATACCTCCTCCCAAGATGAGGCAAGCCTCAACGACGATTTAATTTGTCGTGCCCGAGGATCCCGTCAACAAGAGCATTTCAAACGCAGGCTCATGGCCATGGCAAGCAGCCTCAAGAAAAGTAGCAACAACTTAGAGCTGACCAAGATTTGTTAGTCGATGATGGATCAAGTCCTTATGCGCGTAAGAGTATGAACTCGAGCGCCTCCAAGAGCTACCTAAGACGCAGTTGCTACCTGTGATTAGAGGAGGAAGCACCTAAACCTACATCACCCGCGGCATGATATGGTTGACCGCCACCGTGGTCAGCTGACAGAGGCCTCGGCCTCAATTCGCCGCACTCGTCGCCGCCAAAAAATACAAAGGCACGGGAAATGCGCTGCACTCAAGTAGATATATTGAGGACAAGGAAAGGCGATAAGATCGATCTATGGATCGTACGCGCCCACAATACGTGATTTATAACCGCCACGCCGATATAGTAACTCCGGTCGGGTCAATACATGAGACAAAGCTCATTCGAGCTACGCCGTGATATAGCCTAATACAGTAGGCGCCAGACACACTGCTATGCTTCACAGATGAAGTGATGGATCATCAAATCCCCGAGGGTTTCAAACCCAGAACATTGAATCATATGATGGCACAACAGATCCCGCGGTTTGGATCGAGGACTATCTCCTTCACATCCACATGGCCCGCGTGATGATCTACACGCCATCAAATACCTCCCACTCAAGCTTAAAGGACCAGCCCGGCATTGGCTTAACAGCTTGCCACAGAGTCAATCGGTTGTTGGGAAGACCTGAAGCCGATTCTCGACAATTCTGTGGCACATATGTGCGACCACCGACGCCGATGACCTAAGCCACATAATACAAGAGCCAAAGGAATCGGCCACCAATTCCGACACGGTTCCAAACCAAGAAAAATTAAATCGTCGATTGTTCGGATGCCGAGGCCCTTGCATCCTTCAAACACAACATCCGCGACGAGTGGCTTGCCCTGCACCTAGGACAGGAAAAGCCGAAATCCATGGCAGCCCTCACAACACTCATGACCCGCTTATGCGGGAGAGGACAGCTGGCTAGCTCGTAGTAACAACATGACCAAGAGCCCTGTAATTCTGGATACCAAGGACAGAAGGGCAGGTGTCGCTACGCAACAAGCACAAGCACCGCATTAACGGTGATAATGCCGAGGATACGGTAGTCAATGCCGGATTCAGAGGCTCTAAACCCGCCAAGGAAAAAGCCATTTAAAAGAAATACTCCTGCCCGGCCCAATTTGGACCGAATACTCGATCGCCATGCCGTATACATGGCACTTCAAAAGCTGTAGCCAATCACACCAACAGGGATTGTTGGGTGTTCAAGCAGCAGTGTTAAATGCCGAAAACAATGACAAGGGGCTGCATAGCGATGACGAGGAGGAGCCCCGTCACGAACAATAGAGGATATGAGGATTCCTCGCAAGTGCGGATGGTGAACATGATATACGCAACCCACATACCCAAAAGGGAGCGGAAGCGCACTAAGGGACGATACGATGGAGCCAGCCAATTTAAAGTTCAACCTGTGGTCTTCCTGCCCGATCACTTTTGATCGAAGGACCACTTCCACTAGCATCCGCTATGGCGGATTCGCCGCATTGGTTCTAGACCCAATCATAGACGGATTTCACTCACTAGAGTCCTACGGACGGCGGCAGCAGCCCGAACCTTCTTTATCGTGATACAAGCAGCAAAATGGGCATAGACCCATCAAGGATTAAACCCACAAAGACGACCTTCAAAGGCGCATACCAGGGGTAGAGGCCAGTCAGACAGTGCTCGCCACACTTGAAAAAAGTGGTCTTCGATCCCTGATAACTTCCGAGCGAGGAGTTAATCTTCTATAGTCCCGCCACAGCGGTTATCATGCACGCGCGGACGAACCGTGACGGTAAAGTTCAATGCGGTGCCGACCACGCATATCTCAAGCTCAAGATTCCGTGTCCTCGACGAGTCATTACGGTCAATGGAAACACCGAACGCTTCTCTCCGGACGAAGAGCATACGGCGTCCTCGCGGTGGAAGTGCAAAGCAGCTCTTAAGGCAATTTCGAGTCCGCTATTAAACGCTCAACACCATCAAGCGCTACCGAGTAACCCACAACAAGACCGCTCGCATCGCTCCGAAAGCACGCATAGCAATGCGCCCAAGCCCGAGCCCTCGTGAAATCGCGAAACCAGTATTACGTGTACATAATTACGCCCGAAATACAATGGGCATAAGGAAGGAGCACCACCACGGCATGCCCGTAATGCGCTCAACCACACCAGGGGCTCCTCATTGTGTCATTCTTTTTTCTCTTTTTTTTACTTTCAGACTCTGCTTCACGAAGCCCCGTCCGCATTAGAATCGCCAACACACGATGCAACAGCCAGGAAGGTAAAGCCGCCGAGTGTCCAGTGGTCTCTATTACGAGCAATATATCTGCTTTTACACAACATCCCGCTGCTTACCCCTCGAGGGAGACATGTTAAAAGTCACGCCCCTTGCTTATCGTGACTATTTGTATCGCTCGCTTCTTACAACAGCCTCTTTGAATAAACAATATATAGCTTCGCTTATTATTGATTTCTCCTTATATATATATATATATATATATATATATATATATATATATATATATATATATATATATATATATATATATATGTTCATTTATGACATTGTGCAACTGCACACTTTGGTACGGGCAATACACTGTGGGCTTAAGTACCCATAACATGGTGTGATAAGTCTGAACACTTTCACAAGTGTGGCACTCAACTTATAGCATTATATGCATCGGTTCAATCATGTCTTGGGTCAATAGTTGGCTCTGCCTGCCCCATGTTTTGGTACCTTACGCCTCTATATCGGCTAAGGTAGCGCCGAAGAACCACCGCGATTGTGCCCGCTGAGCTGGGTTAAGCACCTCTGGAGAAAGCTAAACTGACCGGCCATGATAGGGCGAGAGTCGGTCGCTGTTCGAGAGGTTTTCGAGTCCCTAAAGACTTAGGCCGCTTAGAGCGAGGAGTCGGCATTGTCCGCCTAGGCGTGATAGCGCCTCGAACTCGGTCTTCCGATACTGGGGCTTCACTAAATTTAAAATTATAGAATTCTATGGCTAAGGAGAGTGTTCAACATTATTGTCCGTTGCCTTGTTCGTTGCATTGAGCGCCCCTCAAGCACCCAAGAATGGGAACAAGAGCGCCTGTTCATCCCTAACACCCCAAAGACTGTGGCATGGGGGTCAAGCCAACGACTCGCCATCTCTCAAATTTAATACACGGCCGCATGTAAGGTAATATTTTAAATTAAAAAGTGTTGCTTAGCGATATGAACAAGTTTTCATAAGACAGATAACAAATGCGAGTCTACTCAAAAATTATATCTTTGGAGCATTCATCCGCTTATAAGGTGCACCCTTTAGGACGCCTCATAATACATTTCTGTGGTTGCGATGCTTCTTCGTGGTGGTCCGCCTTCACAAGCTTCAGGCCCATCTTGCCCCCAGAGCACCTTAGCAGGGCAAGGCCCCACGGCACCTTCGATGCAGACGGAGCGCTTTGATGACTTCAACCCATGGACAAAGGCCCACCAGCCGCCTCACCAGCCCGGTAGCTCCTGTGCATGGCTTCCTTCAGCCACGCCACCTAACTATGAGGTTCTCATGGCCTGTTCGCCACCTTATGGAGCTCGACCAGTTGCTTCAATTGGTCGCTATACACTGATGTCCGCCTCAAGATATCGAGACCGAACACCTTCTCCGCCGAGCCCCTCCTCACTGGAGAATCCGCAGATCACCACATCATGGGCAGATCTGCATGCTCCCGAGAGCTCCGGATTCGTAAGCAACAGATAATTCACTTTCACATGTTTGCTTTGCATTTAGAATGCCTTACTCGCCGCTATCTTCTTCATCGCCTCAATCTCCGGAGGGTTTTGGGCTTCGCCTTAGCGGCCTTGGCGCCTCAAGGGCCATGGCGCAGCTCTGACTCAATCTTGAGTCACGCCCAAACTCGTGCCTTTCCATGAGAGCCTGGAGCTTTGCCGCACCTCCGCCACCAAAGGCCTCCTACTTTCCTCCTCGCAGCCCCGCGGTTGCATTGCTGCCCGACACTGCCTTTTGTGGTCGCCACCTCGCTCGTGGCCCCCGCAATATTCTTGTTATTCCCGCTATTTTTGCAAACACATCTTTAAATACTCCCATAAGGTATTACTTACCTTCTTGTCCTCGAGCTGCTTTTTGGCAAGTCCACTCGCTTCTGACTGCTCGAGGCTCGCTTCAATGCACCAACCTCCGCAGCCAAGCGGCAGAGGTTAGTAGCGCAGCCTGCATTCCCATATTGACATACTTATGTTAGACTCCTGCGATATCTTTTAGATCGCCGCCAGCTTTTTTCTTTCCAACACCAAACCGAGCATCAGGCTACCGCTTTGCGGTAATATTTTATACATACCTTAAAGCCTCGTTAGAAGGTCACAGGCATTAAAGCCAGCCCGCGCTTGGCGGATCGAACTTATGGATCACCACACTCAAAACAAAGGCGGTAAGTTTGCCGTCGGCGGAAGCACCGCAGCCCCATCAAATCATCCTGGTGCTCCAGCTGACGGAGGTCACCGGGCGTCATAGTCTTGCCCTTTCACGGCGGGGTCGCCGTCGGACTCTGAACCACCGGGTGTCTGCAGACGGAGTCCGCAGCAGGCCGACTTGAAGCCCTTCGAGGTTTTATCCCTTGAGCCCGGATTCCGGAGGTCGCTTTGCGGCGCCTCCATAGCCACCTCCTCCGGCTGGGCCCTTTGGGACTCCACCCCGCGTCAGTCTGCAGCTGGAGGAGACGAGGCGGTCGGAAGTGAGGTGCTATTCACCTCCCGACGAATTCAGGGAGCCGCCGACGAATCGCCGAGCCCATCCTTGGGCGGCTGCATGGTTATATCCGCATTATAGGATGTTGTGCACAAATGAAACGCCACGAAGTTATTCTCGTGTCCGGACACTTACGATCTTGCTGGGCTTGGCCCTTGAGCCCACCCTCTTCTTCAGCTGCCGCATTGGCGGTAGTCCGGAGGAGGGTCCTTCCTTCTGGACCCTTCGCCCTCCCCCGGTGGGGGGCGGCTTTCTTTTTCTTTCTCCCCGCCGGGAGAGGCTCTTTTCCTCCTCCTCGCTTTATGCGGAGGAGTCCGCTGCATCATCGGACGATGAGTCCGATAACATTCGGCGCCGGAGCTCCTTCGAGTTCCCCGTGGCCTTCTTCTTGGCTTTCTTTTCCCGCACCACGGAGGGGCCGGAACCAGCAGCCCCGCACTGGGCATCCACTGGTCTTCTGGCAAGGAGCCTGACAATGATCCGTCCGGACGCCTTCACCAGCCTCACAAAGGTGAGGGAGTTTTAGATCCTGATAGAGTCAAACTATGAAAAAGAGTCCCGTGAAGGGAAAAATTACTTACCTCGCTGGCTTGATGTCATGAGCTGAATCTGCGATCTTCCGTCATGTATGTGGAGCTTCGACGCCTTTGAACAAGACCTTCCAGCGCTCTTCGCACGTAGTGTCGAAGAGACGTTCAAGGTTCGGTCAGCCGGATCAAACTCCCACAAATTGAAGTCCCGTTGTCGGCATGGGAGAATCCGGGGATGAGCATCACCTGGATTACATTGACAAGCTTGAGATTCTTGTCCACCGTGTTTCGGACACAGCTTTTGAGTCCAGCCAGCTCTTCCGAATCGCTTCTAATGCCAGCCCATCTCTTTCCATGAGGTGAGCCGTGGGAAGCCTGATCGAATTGGGGCCGCCGCCTATTGAGAGTCGCGGCTCGGTGATATAGAACCACCCCGATTGTTAACCCTTTATGGTTCCACAAAGGAGCCTCGAGCCATAGGACGCTGGCTATCCGCCACCATGGCGCCCCAAGACTTGCTTATGGCCGCCCACTACCTTCGGCTTGACATTGAAGGTCTTCACCATAATCCGGCGGGCTGGATGCAGAGGAAGGCCTTGCACACGATGATAAACGCTGATATGTTGAGGATGAAATTGGGCCGATCGTGGAAATTCCAGGCCGTAGTAGAACATGAGCCCTGGACGAATGGGTGAAGTGGAAACCCTAGTCCGCTGGAGGAAGTGGGGAGGAACACCACCTCTCATGGGGCCCGGGTGGGGATGAGCTTCTGTTGGGGAGCCTATGCGGATGTCGCTGGACAAGTATCCGCCTTCCGCAGCTTTTTTGATGTGCCCTCCATGACGGAGGAGGCCATCCACTTGCCTCCCGCCTCCACATCGCTGGAGAAGGTTGAGGTGGGATGTGCGGACTTGGGCGCTAGAGCTCGAAAGCGCGGAAATGGATAGGCAAATGAGGAAGAAGGCGGTGTGAAAAAGCGGATTCTTATCCCCTTATATGGACGGACAAAGCTGGCGCTCCACCGCCCGATAAAACTCGCTATCTCCTGCGCAGTAATCAATGGCGTTGGGTTACCCACGCCCGTATTGATGAGAATCCCTGAATAAGGGACATGATCTCTACTTTGACAAGACGCGCTAAGGAAACCGCCGCTAAACGCTACTTGAGGTTGGGCAGAAAAACGATTCAATAAAGGCTTGGCCGCAGGTGATGTCACGCGCATGATACGCAAGCAGATTGAACTTGTGTAAATGTTATTCTCTATGGTGTTATGTGGAACTTATTTTGCAGAGCCGACACTATCCTTGTGTTCAAAATCTTCTATGAAGTATTCAGAGCAGGAACCCGCCTTGCAATGCCAAGACAATATGCTACCGGACCATGCGGCCATTGAAGTCCGTCTGTGGCTACCGAGGAGTCCGGATTAGGGGTGTCCGGATAGTTGGACTATAGCCTTCGGCCGACTCTTGACTAAGAAGATACAAGATTGAAGACTTCGCCCCGTGTCCGGATGGGACTTTCCTCATGCGGAAGGCAAGCTTAGCGATACGGATATGTAGATCTCCTACCATTGTAACCGACTCTGTAACCCTAACCCTATTCGGTGCCTATATAAACCGAGGGTTTTAGTCCGAGGATCTAACAACAATCATACCATAGGCTAGCTTTTAGGTTTAGCCTCTCTCGATCTCGTGGTAGATCTACTCTTGTACTACCCATATCATCAATATTAATCAAGCAGGAGTAGGGTTTTACCTCCATCAAGAGGGCCCGACCGGGTAAAACATCGTGTCCCTTGTCTCATGTTACCATCCGCCTAGACGCACAGCTCGGGACCCCTACCCGAGATCCGCCGTTTTGATAATCACACTTAGTACTAATACCTGCATAGTGGGAACACGCTCAAGTTTGGTACATACTACTAGGTGTGATCAGGCTTTCAATGTGATAGGAACAAGGTAAAGATTAATTGATGAGTTTTGGTTTCGAGTCCCAAACGGCACCATGAGTTTAGCGGAACATAAATTTCAAGTACTACACTACTCAAATGCGTAAATATTATGTTATCGCAAAAATTGGCACAAAATACGAAGGAGACAAATGGAAGTACTACTAGCAACCCACGATTTAACTACTCGCATGCGCCAGCAAGTGGAGTAATAATGTCTTTCTTCCGCCTCACGCCCACTCAATTTGCATGCGCCAGACATCTGACCATCAATGAAGTGAACGACTTTACACGCCGGCCAAATTATCACATGGGTGGATCTTGGTACAAAATTGCGCCCCGCCCGTACTCGCAGCAGCGTGCGTAGGAATGAGTGCGGCGGGCGCGCGGCACATTCGCCAGTGCATGTACCGCCTGACGGGCTCAGGAGGACGCAGTACATTCTTCCTCGAACCAGCAGCACGTCATCGTGATCAATCCACGCAAGGAGGTCGCGACAATGCTCTCCACATGTGCCACGTGGCTTCATGAACTATAAGAGAGACACCGTAGCGTGCCATTGGTATTCTAATTTACGGTTTTGCACATACCAAGTATTAGTAAGGTACACGGCATTGCACGCATCGATTTTGCAACCAAATTATGAATAAATACCACACTATAGCATGTAAGCTCGAAGTCATATGCCTGATGTAGCCCTTCGCTTAGTTCCTATAGTTCATCTCATTCAAAATCAATTAGTTTTATAAAAAGCTAAGAATGCGGAATAGGAAAAACATGGGATTATAGTGAATGTCGCCTTGAATCCTACAGATTGTACGAGTGTTTGATTGTGCATAGAAAAACGCAGAATTCTTTCAAAGAGGTTTGAGTGGATGGGATGTTTCCTATGAAATCTAGTGCAAATGAATCATATGGAAACATTCCTATGGTTTACAATCCCATTTAATCAAACAACCAAGATAAGAAAAATTCCTAATGATTAGAATCCTCCAAAATTCCTTTGAGAATCCTTTGAACCAAAGAAGCCCTTAATCTATTTTATGATTCATGGAATTGTGCGTTGTAAAGCATAAAGTAAAAACAAATAATGGCAATTCAACTAGAAAAAAGTTTGGGCAGTTATGATACTAAGATTCTAGAACAAAAGAGAACCACTGTTGTTTTGAGGTTTGTGCATTATGCTTAAGTTCAACCATGGAGTCTGCTAGATTGTACATGTGGTAAAATCCGTGGGGCTAGAAGATGGTGCAAGGGGCCGAGGGGAGGAGACTATGAAGGAATGCACAAGTAGATTGATACTTAGAGAGAGGGGCGAACACGCGGCCGTTGAATGCAGTGGCGGAGCCATGAAAATAAATGAGCTAGGGGCCAAGCATTGCTAATCGCTTACGAGGAGGGTCAATTCATGAACTTAAACCATTTTTAGCAGCAATTGTCTAATGATCACATTCATATTAGCCTCGATATATAGTGATGATAGGAGGGGGGGCAGGCCTCTTATCGCCCCTCTCGTTCGCCATTATGCACGATCTCGAGAGATGAAGCGAAGGCCGGATGATGAGAGGGGACGTTGATATATAATTAATGTGGGTGTATTAGCTATATATGTTAATCCTATATAGAGAGGTATAGATTGATTGATGTGGACGGGGAAAGAGGGTGAGACCTCACCGGATATATCGATTGATCGGTTTGTGTGGAAAACTACGAAGACCTAGCTATATACACACACATAGAGGAACATCGATCGCTGGCGATGCACGCGTGAGAGATAAAGAATGCCCAATATGATGGAGAGGGGATGTGTGGTGTGTGCTTTCATGGGAGACCGACCAAGAAAAAAAGATTGCATGCAGTGATGGATAATGCCGATCGGTAGTGTGTGTGCATGCATGCACGAGAGAAAGTTAGTGGTACAATTATAAAGAGAAGACTACTGTGGGTGTAAAAGAATAGGTGAGGTCATAATCAATGTAAAGTTGAATTCAAATATTTGAATAAGAGATCCTGATGTTAGAAACCCATGCATGCATGAATATAACGGAGATCTCATGTGTGTTTTGGAAACGAGCACGTTGTAATGTATACATTGAACAAGGTCGACTGATTTGAATTTGAGATACCGATGATGACATTATTTGGCCACGCCGCATCCGTGCATGGACATACTATTCTAATTGGAGATGATGGGCAGCTTCAGATCACATATCTATATCTATACCCCTATATATATATATATATTATATTTTTTTATATTGTGTGCGGTAACTTTAACTTTGAAAGATGGTCGTTGGATGAGGCGAACCGATGGTCCAAAGATGGCAAATTTGAGCACTATCGTCGTTGGA
>JAHIAM010002321.1:0-73274 GCA_021605205.1 Aegilops longissima | reverse complement strand
TGGTTGGGTCAAGTGGCCTTTCTAGAGCTGCCTCTGGTGACATACGGGTATAGCTGATGGATAAGTGTGCATGCAAGTCGTGCGGTTTAGTTCCATCCGGCTGTTCATCTTCTTCTACCTCCGTCCGGCGTTCGTCGCTGGAGGGCTGTTCAGCGTATGTCGCCGGAGGCAGCTCCAACATACGCATGTTCGATCAGTCGACAGTGCTGCAGTGAGCATGCAATATCAGAGTCAATCCCATTAGAAGCATCATTTGGAAGATTTGGGCGCCGGGAAAGATCAAGATGTTCCTCTGGTTCCTACACCAAGACAAGCTATGGTGCAACGACAGGCTGCAACGAAGGGGATGGACAAATGGCTATTTCTGCCCCCTGTGCATGAGAAACCTCGAGTCATCTTTCCACCTCTTCTGGGAGTGTCCAATCTCTGTGAAGGTCTGGAGCCAAACTGCGGCCTGGGCTGATTGCCAGGCACTAAATCCTGCTGGATGGTGCAGCGAGACCACGACGACGGGCTGCGCTGAAAGGATCATCACCATTGCAGCCCCGGAAAACCGAAAGGGCATCAAGTCGCTGCTGGCCCTCATCTTGTGGCACATATGGTTGGAGAGAAACTCTTGCGTCTTCAGAGGAAAACAAGCCAATGAGCGTCACGTCATTGAGGCATGCCGCCGAGACATGGAGCAATGGCGCCTGGCAGGGGCCAAATGCATAGAGCAACCCTTCGGGGACATGACGTGAGATATCGTCATAGCCACACCCGACTGGGAGCTCAGTGTTCCCAGTCACCTGTTGTACTTTTCTCCACATTCATACGATCACTTGATCGGACCTACTCTGTCGCTCTCTTCTGCTAAATCAATGAAACTCCAGCCAAAAGCTGGTTTTCCTCAAAAAAAAAAAATCCCATGGACCCTAGCAGCGATGGCGGAGCCTACTATGACGGGTCCACAAATGACTACCCCACGCTTGGCCCAGTCTCACAACAGCCAGCGAAACCGATGGATGGCCATTCTCGGGTTTATCCAACTCCTACGTGAACGCTCTGGTGGCTAGAGTACTGCTTCATTGTAATGCAATCCGATAAACTCGGCTTTGAATGCTTCAAAATCTGACATGTTCATTTGAGCTACTTGTGCAAAATTATTGATTTTACAAAATCTAACATCTTGGTTCCAATCCTGCTGTAATTTGTCTCCATTTTCAACCTCAATTATTTAAGGGAACATGTTCGAACGATTTAATTTAGGTTGAGATCTTGTTTCATGTAGGGACCAGGTGATTTTTTTTCCAGAATTAATGGCATGATTATTTCCCATTCCATTAGCAGGAGAAAAGGCTTGTTACAAGGCTGGTCAAAACTAAAAATGATCAAAAAAGGAACATGTAGTCCTGGACTAGTCCATGACCACTAAAGACTCTTTGATTTGGTCACAAACCCTAGATACCAAGCTATACTTGTTCTCGAAGGCTAATTTAGCGAAGTGCTTGAAAAAAAAATCCGTGTATGCAGATTGCAGACAGAAGCATGGCTGAAAGGGCACACATCGAATCTGCATGGACATTTTCAAACCTGGCAAATGCATTTACATTAATTGCTCAACAAAATGAATGACTTTGCCTGAGAATGGCAGCAAAAATTCGTGGACGTGAATTTAATTGGCAAAACTTGTGTGTCCATGAATAATTATCTATATCATACTGAACAGTGCCCATGACTAAAATCTATCTCCCCCAAACATGACCTCAAGAGGTTAAAGTCCACATTTTCTACCTACATCTGGGCATTTTCTTGGGTAAAGCCAGGGGTCTTCTCGTTTCTTCCTCGTCTAGAATTCCTGTGTGAGGGTCTGCAGCTCTCTAGTACCTAGGCCTCTGCTGGATTGCATCCATGTGTGCTTGATGTTTGTTCTAGTAAAAAGTGTTCTTGAAGCAATATAGACTACACCATATACACGGCTAACGAATGATCTAGCTAGATGTGCATTTGGCCCCTATATATATTTATTGTCCATCTTAGGGTGTCTTCTATCTTATATATAGAAGTACAATGACCTACTTAGAGTACAAGACAAGGCAGGACCAAGTCCTAGTCTATCCTATACTTACTAATAAGCATAATACTCAACATCCCTCTGTAGTTACAATGGTAGTGACGCAGATGGTGAGACTGCAGAAGAATTGAAAGGCAAGCTTACGGACACCCTGCCACTGTCGTAACGGTCGATGCATCGCGGAAGCCGTGGCTGGAGTGCAAACCGACGAGGTTGCTCAAGTAAGGTGGTAGCCCTTCGTGCCGATGTCGATGTAGCTGAGAGCGTAGATGGTGTAGCCGTTGTCGAGGTAGCCATGCGAAGAACACAGTGGTCGATGTCGAGTCGGGGTAGCCGGCGTCGACACTACTAGGAAATACCTTATAGATAAAAGCTTAGCAGTAGCGACGGGTATATGGCCGCGCTGCTGCTAATTAGTAGTAGCATGGGGTATAAACCCACGCGGGTATAAATCACACGCTATTACTAAGTTGATAGTAGTAGCGTGGGTTATAAGGCCTACGCTACTACTAAGTAGACCACCCAGACATCCTATAGTTGTAGCGCAGGTGAAATATGCCGCGCTACTACTATTTTGTTGCTGGCTGCGCTGTAACTACGACCATGTACTTATAAAATACCAATGCGTCCTGTTGCCTCGGTCTCTCACTCCCCCACATCTTCTCCTTATCGGGCCGCTGCGTCCTCATCCTCCTCCACCACTGATCCGGCCACCGCCAAGGTTTCCCCTCGCCCAGCTTAGAACGGCGATGTACGCTACTTCTCCAGCCGCCGGCGAGGCGTGGACGCCGGCCGCTGGCCGACGCGGGGGTCGTGCCGTTCCATGTGCAGCAGCTCATGGTGACCTACACATCCGCCACCAGCGAGGACGCGGCCGACACGCTACTCAGCATCTCCCTCCTCACAGCTCATGCCATCCCCCGTCCCGGTTGTCTCCCATCCGTCCAGCAACAGTGAGCGCCCTCTTCTTCCCGTCTCACTCTTCTTCATGCTCCGTGACAGAAAAATTAACAAGGGAGCCCTGTGTTTTTTTGGTAGATCTCGTCCTACCTAGCTTGGATCCATGGACGGGCGAGTGGATCAAGCAACTTGGATGCCGGTGGCTGCGGTTCATCTCCAACCCAATGCACAATGTACTAGTTAATGCAAGTGATAAATTGATGTTTGGAGCGTATACATCCCAAAAGCAAATATTTGTGTTGTCTGTCCAGTTAATTAAGATGCTGATTTAATTGTATACATCTCAAAAGCATAAAATAAAATGGAACTGGAGGATTTTCTTTAAAAAAAATCCTAATAAGTTAGTAGTAGCGCGGGGCATCGTCCTGCCCTGCTGCTATTAGCAGTAGCGCGTGTGCAACCCACTCTACTACTATCACAACTAGCTGTAGCGTGGGGTTAAAAACGCGCTACTGCTAAAATTTAGCTGTAGCGTCGTAGAAGTAGCGCGGGTACCTACGCTACTGCTATGCAAAAAACCGACGCTACTGTTAGTGTTTTTCCTAGTAGTGCGAGGAGGTCGTTGTGGAGCCGCGAGCGCAAGGAGGCGCCATTTTAGTCATGGGTGCAGTGGTGTCGAAGTAGTGGTGCGTCGAGAAGAAGACGTTGTCGCTGGAGGGCTGTTCAGCGTATGTCGCCGGAGGCAGCTCCAACACAGACACCGCCGCTCTGGCTGCTCAGGTGCGTCGTAGCAGTCCGCCTCCGGCTGCTCCGCCTCTTCAGCAACAAAATAAGACAGCCGCAGCCGCTCCGGCTGCTCCGGCGTCTAGCAGTACATCCGGAGGCGGGAGGCTAGCAGAACGAAGGAAAGAGAAACAAATTCCCCAGCTCGGCGAACAAGCGAAACAGTCGTGCCCCCGCTCAATGTGTCTAGCGATATCATCGCTAATCTTCCGGGGGTGCTGCCCGGTACCAATCCTGCATATTACATGACCGACGAGGATGCAATAATTTTTGGAACAATGGAGGTGGACACATTAAGATTCGAGCACGGGAAGCCTCTCGTCAGACATGGTACTTCCCTAACAACAATGATGCGAAGATTCCATGATTGGTACATGGACATCTGCAGGAAGTCTGGGAAAAAAATACTTTGTCGCTATCGGTTAAAGAGGAGCACGACCTCGTTGGAATTGATGTGTTGTTAGTTACATATGAGTACTTCTTCCAGTTTTTCAACCAAAAAGCCCTCGATAAAACAATCATCACTTGCTACTTTCTGTAAGTACTGCTTCTCTGTAATTAGTTAAGTCTCTATATATAGCTCAACTCTTTCATTGCATGTATAATTATCCTCACTATATTATGCAGATTGAAGATCGCCGAATTGAAGAAAAGACAAGTAGGTGATATTGGGTTCATTAACACAAATCTCATGGATGAATGGAGTGTGAAACATGATGCCAGAGAAACTGAGGTCAAGTTGCTCGCATCGTTACTTCAAATAAAAACAAAACTACAATACTCTTTTCTTACGAATACAAGTGAGTGTTACTGGCTTGTGCATATTTGGTTTCCCTTATTACTCGAGGTTATAGTAATGTAACTGATGAGTTATGCATGCATGCGCATATTCCACTTTATTCTGCTAGAGATTAAGCTTGAGCAGGGCCTAGTAACCGTCATAGACTTCAAATGAAAAAATCCGGAGGAGTATGCGACAATGACTAAAATGCTCGAGAAGTAAGTTCAATCGATCATTATCGCACCATATCGGCAACTTTTTTTATTTCCTGTTATCAAGTAATTGTTTTCTTTGTCTGGCAGGGTTTAGAAAAAGTTCACCGCACAAGCTCCGGAACTGCCGGCGCAACTGCGATTTGACCATCCGAAAGTAAGTACTAGCTACTAGCTAGCTAGTTACGCGCATCTCCCATTGATTCTAACTAGTTTCATCAATACCATTTAGCAAACTTGCTTATCAGCTTGATTGACCTCTATTTCTTGTAAAGTGGTTGTGGCAGGAACGCGGGAACGATTTGTGTGGATATTACATTTGCGAGTTTATCCACCACACCACTTGTGACCGGGGCTACTCTAAACAACAATATGAAGTGCATAAGCAATAATGTTCACAATTTTATTTTTGTTATCACCATTTGTGTTCAGTTTCATTCATATATATGTACTGACCCCTTTCTTGAAATTAGATGTGGCAGATGCGGGATGAACTCCTACCACAAGATCGCATACGAGAAATTCAAGAGGAATTGGCGGGATTCTTTTCTTGACCACGTCATCGACAAACACGGAGAATACCATGTGAAAGTTGAGTTCAGATGTTAGGGGACGTAAGAGATCTTACATAACTTGTTGTTCAACCAATCTATCGGAGAAGGAGAGGTCGATCATTTCTCTCTGTGTATATGTTCATGACGATCTTCTGTACTTAATGGTTTCCTTCATTTGCTTACTAGCTAGCTAGCATGTCGAGTCTATACATATCGTCGAACAAGCACAGAGATAAGAGATGACACTCATCTCTATTAGCGAGCTAACACAATATATGAAACCCTAAATTAACCCTACAAACCCCCCTCCCCTTTCAAAAAATCCAACCCCTGAACTGTTGACGCGTAGAAGTTTTTTGGTCCCGGTTGATGGCACCAACCGGGACAAATGCCCCCCCCCCGCCTGGGCAAGCCGCTCGCCACGTGGAGCCCCATCTGTCCCGCTCCGCCACAAAAGCGCTTATACCTTTAGTCCCGGTTCGAAATCAGGACAAATGGCCTTCATGAACCGGTTCGAATGGCCTTTTTTCTACTAGTGGTTGCACCTTTCGACGTGGAGCTCCTTGCGCACGGGGCAAAATAGGTACGGAGACCCTCCATGAAGCTGAGCATGATGTTGACTCCGACGAGGCGCAGCGTCGTCACAAGGCGGGTGTAGCCCGCAGCGCATGAGTCCTTGGTGGACAAGTCCGGCTCAGTGTAACAGCGCAATTTCGACGCATGCGGTTCCCAATAGATTTTGGTGCCGTCGTGCGCGGCATGGATTTCCACTGGAGGTGGCGCTGTGGCAGCGGCGGGTGACCAGGTGCAGGCGGAAGGGGTCGAGCTGCATCGCCAGCCGAATCCATGTCAGCACGCGGTCGGCAAAGTCATCCAAGCACTCCCACTGCTGTCGTCGATGTGGACGCAGGACACGCTGTGCCAGAGATGCGTCCACCGCCGTGACCCGAGCAAGGAGAGTATAAGTTGCAGGAGGCACTAATTGGTCAGCAGTGGCACTTCATATGGCTGAAACTAATTGGTCAGCGTGGCGTACAGGAACCGGACGCTTGGACTATAGAGTCCAGATACTACACCTTCTTTTTTTCTTTTTCTTCTTTGCTCATATTTATAACATTTTTTTTTTCATGCATATTTATAACATATTCGTCCAAAGGGAAGCACATCGGTTTCTTTTGTATACAGACCTGGTAGCAGAGGAGACCGATGGGGTAGATACATACAAGCGCCAACAATTCTTTATTTATAACCAATGCGATTCTAGCCGATCCGCATCAAATCAAACCATCTCGACCTAGAACCTGCGGTCGCCAACATGCGCAAAACGCGGTGGCCGGACCTCCCGGCGGATCTGCTCCGCGAGATCTCCTCCCGCCTGCATGCTACCGCCGACTACGTCTGGTTCCACGCCGTCTGCAAGCTATGGCGCGACTCACGCGAGCAAACGATGACGGCGGCGACGATCACGACTGATCACTTTCACTTATTGCCCTGGCCCCTCTCGCCCTACAAGAAAGACGATGACTCCCTCGAGTATAGATGTCTCTTCTCCGAGGCAGGTTACCGCACACCGCCACCTATGTCCGGCATGGGGATGAACTGGCTGGCCAGCAATGACGACACCACCATCCGCTACTTCACTGTTTCCCCCTCCATCCGCACAACGACCCTCTATGACCCTCTGTTCGGAGGCGCCCTCTCCCACCTGCCTCTTTTCCCACAAGGGTTCCAGTTGGGGGAGAACCCGAGTGGCATCGTCTACAGTGACGGTACCATCCTTTTGTATAGCAAGCTCACCATGATTGATGAAGACGTGTCTGACTTCAGGGCGGCGCTCTTGTGTCCTGGTGATGACCAGTGGACGGTCGTCCAGAGGAACCTAGAGGAAACATTCCACGGCGAGTTCTGCATCGCGTATTTTTCTGGCAATATCCTTGTGACCGTGAATGATATGCTCTGGTACGCGCTGATGAAGTCCACCCCAGTAACGAGCAAAGAAGACGTACTGGTCGACAGGCCGTGGTCGTTGCCGGAGGACTCACATAACTATGACTACAATTATGTGTTGCAGTCCCGCGGCGAGCTTCTTTGGGTGACGGTGCACATCACGATGAATTACCGTGGGAAGCAGCCTTGCCGCGGCCTAGTCTGTGGTGTCTTGATGTTTATTCACACACTAGAGCAGGTCGATGAGGAGCGAGAGAGCTTGAGGTGGGTGAGGAAGGATCGCAACAGCCTAGCCGATCGCGTCCTATTCCTGGGGTGGCCCAACAGTTTTGCTGTGGAGGCATCGCTGCTTGGTGTGGACGGCGGGTTAGCGTACTTTGTTTTCTCGGACGACAAGGACAGCTACCCGTCGCCTGAACGGCATCGTTTGTTTAGATACAACCTAAAAAACATGACCGCCCAAGGATGGGACAATGAGATGTGCACATGGCTTAACCCCCAGCTTACAATTACTCCAATCCCCCATGCTCCAGCTACTACGAGGAGCAATAGCATGATCCACATCCAGAGACATTATGGTCCTTGTTTTAGGGTGTTGGTGCGCAACCTACCCCTCAGCGCCAAGAGTTCTCAGCTCCTACACTTGTTTAGCAAGCATGGGAGGGTGTCTAGTGCCGAGGTGATCTACTACAAGAAAACCAAGACCTCGCAGGGCATCGGCCTTGTAACAATGGCGACGATGCATGCATGTCGGGCCGATGCCATTGCCACACTCGATGGGCTTTTGTTAGATGGATGTTGTCTCGAGGTTATCTTGGTTAATAGCAGGCAACAACGACGACGAAGTAGGCGTACACAGTCTTCCGTTGGAGCAATGTAGATATGGTCTAGTTTATTGATTATTGATTTATTATTTTCTAATATTTTGGCTTAATTAGTTGAATATATAGTGAATTTTGCACTTTAGCTTGCTTCGGTATATATCCAGCGGAGTTCGATGTATTACTGGATGGGCAGTTAGGTTGATCCCTTGCATAGTACAACCATGAGGACTGTTTCTCAAGGGAAAAAGACATGCTGGTTCCAAAGCCGTGGAGTCTAGGGCGGGATGATCACTTCTAGTACATGTCCAGCTACATCCTCGAATCCATGGCGACTTTATGTGGGCATCACTCCAGGTCGATGAAGGAATTATAATAGTGAGAGAGGGGTTCACGGATGCAGCCTGCTTCGCGCACTCTTGGTGTCAATGCACAAGATAGAGGAGCCACCGACACCAGAGAAGATGCAATGAGTAAGTATGGATAACCATAGTTTTCCTCACCGTGTGATGTTCATGGGGTTGGTTAGCTGTTTCGTAATGGATGCCACACTTCTGGGCAGCGGCCATGACGAGTGCGTCTACTTCGGACGAGTTTCCGTGAGTGGGAGCCTGGCAAATCTAGACGGCCATCACATCTCCACTGCATGGACGGTCATGGGATCGACCTGTAAGGACACTTGCGAGTTTCTTTCCGGTGGAACTTGGCGAATGTGCGACATTGCCGAGTTTTGTTTCGTCACCAAGTTCTTTCGGCATGGCACTAGGCAAACTGTGATGTTTGCCAAGTTGTGTGTCACTACACAAGTTCAATTATTGCCAAAGTCGGTAGACACCTTACACTGCCGAGCTCTTGATAAGAGGAACATGGCGACAATCACAAAGGTTTCCAGTAGTGGAGTTATATCGATGAGCTTGATCACAAAGGTTTCTAAATTCCTTGTAGGTTGCTAAGTGCAGAGATCTCGGCAAGCGACATCACAAAGCACTTTTAATAGTTTCAGCTAACTAAGTACAGGGACCGGGAAGCTTGGCCACAATCCTTTTTTAATTCACTCATATAGCTAAGTGTAGTGTCGAATTTTTATGAAATCTCAATGAGATATACTTAAAGCTTTTTAAATTTCTTTCAGCTAGCTATAAGTGAAGATATGATTTCTTTTACAAAGATCTTAATTAGATATACGTATACTAAATCAGTTATCAGGGAGTTGCTCTATTCATGTCAGAAAACAAAGATGTCCACCTCATATCTCATACGCGAACACGTGGAGTATGTAGTTCATGTAAATGATTAGCACATTCAAGTTACGAGGTGGGCCGATTCATGTTGTTGTAGTCACAGTCTACACTGGTTACCATATATCCTCTCGTGCTGTAAATTTTTTTTTAGAGAAACAGCAGGACTCTGCTGCGTATTTTTATTAATTTTCAAATAAAATAATACAAAAGGTACATGTGAGCGGTCTCGTGCTGTAATTAAAGGCTGATCTGCACTCTAAAATTGGAAGAAGGATGTCGTGGGTACCTGTGAGCGGGTTGCACACTGCTAGATGAGCGATCGTCAGGTTCAAAGCTAGACAGACAGCCGCTACGTGGGACTAGGCGAACCAGAAGGAGTCCATGGCACGAGGCGATCGGCACCACGTGGTCGAACAAGTCATCGGTGGTAGATGGGAAAAGGAGTTGAGGCTGCGGTGACTAGGGTCCAAGACCGATCATGGTGTCGGAAAGGAGCACGACACAGAGACAGGATCTTCTCTGTGCACTCTTCTTGGATGAAGAAGCAAACAAGGGAGCAAGATGAGTTCCCCTAGGGACCAACTGTGTGCTAGCCTGGTGAGAAATGAGCGGACCGTTGGGCGAACGAGCTGGCGACTGCGTGGGCGCAGCGGCGCGGGTGCCTGGGGCTACATCGCCGGCGGGGTGGACGCTGGTCCGGCGGGGCCCGGGCGACTGGCCGCGGCGGAGGTGGCGGGGCTGGGGCCCGGCGCAACCCCTTCTGTGCTTTGGCGGATGACGACTTAGAGGACGACGACGAGGGTGCGGAGGATGAGATGAGGCTGCGGGCTGTGCCGGACAGCCCGTCGGTCGGCGACTTCGTGGCGTTTGCGGCGGAGGCGCGCGGCCTGCATACTGGCCGGGACCGTCGTTTCGCGCCGGGCGGCCGTGGTTCGAGGGCCATGGCCTCCCGCATCTGGCAACCTTCGCCGGAGGGGTGCTCGGGCTATCCATGCGAAGGCGGCGGCGGGCTTGGTGGCTTCGGGCGGCGTCGGAGCTGCCGGCGGCGGACTGGCAATGCCTTCCTGCCCCCTTCCCCCTGCGACTACGGCAACGGCGAGGCTTGGGCGGGACGCGTCGCCCCCTATATTGTGCCTAGGGTTGCTTTAGACGGGCTGGGCTCTGGCACTGGGCCTGAGCATGGTCTATCCCAGGGGCCTGCTCCGAGTGGACCCTGCGGTGTGGTGCAATGCGCGGCTCCTGGCTCAGAAACGACTGGGCCAGCCAGGCCCACTCCGGCTTGGCCCATCACTGGCTATAGATGGCTGAGGCGGGGATGGCTCGATCCTTGTTTAGGGTTTCCAGCAGCCACCAGAGAGGTGTGACGCCTTGCTCACTCCGCCCACACCATTCAGATCTCCCCGCTCACCCTCTCCTCAAGTCTTCTGCACGGCGGTGATGGGTGACCGGCGTGCGGATAAGCGGCCGAAGGAGATCTCGGACCACGAAGCGGACCAACGGCGGGAGCGGAAGCTGAGGGACAAGGCGAAGAGGTCGATGCGTGAGCGTATGGGCGGCTGTGAAGCTCGGGAGGAGCGCGGCGCGTTCCAAGACCAGGGGGTGCGACGGGGATTGGGGTCCTCCACCCCCTTGGTGGATCCAGCAGCAGGAGCGCAAAAGGAAGAAGGGGCCAGTCAACGGCGCAGGGAGCTCAAGCGGAAGCCCATGGAGCACCCGAACTGTGGTGGGGGCCACGATGACCCGTTGGCCAAGAACCCTTGGGCGTTCGTGGAGTGGCTAGCGATGGCGCTGCCATCCTTGTCCATGGGCGCGACGGAGGAGCCATCTCGGTTGAAGAGCCCCCCAACAAGGAGTGTTTCAAGTGCGGGCGCTTGGGACACTTCCAATTGAAGTGCAAGTTCAAGCCGCTCTTTGTTCTTTGTAAGGAAGAGGGCCACACATCCGCTCACTGTCCGTCGCGTGGCCGCCAACTCCACCCGCAGATCATGGGCAGTGCCATCTCGGGGGAAGGCCTTTCCTGTCTAGAGTTTGACGAAGAAGCCGAGGCCAACACTCCTGTGGATGCAAGGATCGAGAACGCGACCATTTTATCCGCGGAGCCAGGGAAGCTCAACCTCCGCATCCTCAAACAAGAGCTGCACCACATGATTGGGATTGGCAAGTTACACAAGTTGGGGATGGTGATTACATGGTGGTGTTTCCGTCTGCTGACCTGCTGCACATGGAAGTCAAGCGGCAAGCTTTTTTTGTCCATCAATGACATCACTGCTCGGGTGCGGGACTTGCTCCATGAGGAGGTGCAGCCAATGGTCATGCCCGAGACTTGGGTTCGTGTAACACCCCGGATGTAACTTTCCATATTTGTAACTCCAACTCTTGCCATTTTCGGCATTGTGATATGATATTCCCTCCGTGGTTGGGTTTTTGTTCTTTTTGCATTTTATCCGTGTCATGCATTTCATATCATGTCATCATGTGCATCGCATTTGCATACGTGTTGGTCTCATGATTTCGAGCATTTTCCCCGTTGTCCGTTTTGCAATCCGGCACTCCTATGTCCCCCGGCGTCCTCTTTTACGTTTTTCCGTGAGCGGGTACTAAACTTTCTCGGAATGGACCGAGGTTTGTCAAGTGGCCTTGGTATACCACCGGTAGACCACCGGTCAAGTTTCGGTCATTTGGAGCTCGTTTGGTACTCCAACGGTTAACCACACTCTCATAAAGGCCTCTTTTAAGTTGCAGCCCAACACCCTTTCAAAACAGCCCAATAACCCATCTAAGTCACTTCCATGTCCATCGCCGTTCGATCACGATCGTGTGGCGAAAACTACACCCCATTTGGAGCTTCCTAGCTCCTTCTACCTATAAAACAACCCCTCCTTCAAATCCCGGGTCAATTCCGGACGAAACCCTAGCCCGCTCCTCTCCGCGCCGCCGGACACGTCCAGATCGGACGGGCGCGTCGCCCGCAAGCGCCCGACCACTCACAGCGGTGCCATGTAGGCACCGCGCCCGCTTCGCCGCCCCAGCGCCCGGCCCGCCGGGGCCCAGGCGGGCCCTCCTGCCAGCGCCCAGCCCGCCGCCACGCCACGGCCGGCTGCCTCGCCTGCCGCCAGACCGCCCGCCGCCCGCCGCCGCCCGCCGCCGTCCCGACCTCGCCATGTTTCCCCTCCTCCGGCGCCCCTCCTCCGGCCTCTCCCCTGCTCCGGCGAGCAGCCGCTCCGGCCGGCCACCTCGACCTTGAGCCGGATCCGATCCGGATCCAACGGGCGGTTGACCTTCCCCTCCCCCCGATTCTCCCTAAGTCATTTTTCGGTGATATTTGTTGCATTTTCGTCATGCTATAACTCTCTGCATATTGCTCCGTTTCGTGCGTGTAATATGTCAAAATGTTCGCCTCGATGAGTAGATCATTTCATCTCATTGCATAATTTTCATTTGAGCTCATCTTGATGCCCGAAATGCTGTTAGAAGAGGGCTATGTGATGTTAGTTTCTGTTTCTTAACAGAACATGCACTTTTGTCATTTTTGCCATGATTGATGTGTGCATCCTATGAATTTGAGTCCTACATGTGTTTTGTAACATGCCATGCCGTCTTTCCAGGGGTGTATGCCATGTATTTTTGTGAGCTCTGTGGTGACTAGCACAAGCATGCAAACTAGGCTTCATGATGTTGCTGATTTCAGCCCTGTTTTGCTGATATTTTTATGCCATGTTAACTTGATCCTACCTAGAGATCCATGCATATTTTGAGATACTTCAGTAAGGATGTTTTGAACAGATGGTTATGCTCTATCCATCCATGCCCTTTTTTGCAATTATGGAGTGCCATAGCTTGAGTCAATCGAGCTCTACTTTTGCTATAAAATGTTTCCTGGCAGATTGTTTACATGTTATTCAATTTTGCCAAGGTTGTTGTAGTTGATCCGTGTATGCTATGAAGTTGTTCTTGCCATGTATGTCTTCTATGCCATGTATTCTTGATGTATGTATGCTTAGTTTATCATGAAATGCTCTGTAGTGAGTTTATCGAGCTCTTAAACATGCCTACTTGTTATCTGTTTTTGTCATGCCCTGTTGCTGAATCTGTTAACGAAACATGTTATTTTGACATGGGCGTTACTATATTTTCTGATCCTTTTTGGCTTATGGTCAGTAAGGGACTTTTGTTCTATGCTTTGAGTAGATTCATGCCATGCCTTGTTTTGCTATTATAAGTTCCTGTAGCATGCTGTTTTCTTGCTCTGAACATTGCTTCCTGATGCTGATTTGGCCATGTTCAGTAATTTCACTAAGTCTGTGAAGCTGATATGTTTTGTACTTTTGCCATGCTTGTTTGGACCTGTTATGATGTGATTTAGCCGTAGCTCAGTGTTCATCTTTTGTCAATGCTTTGTTGGTACGTTTGGGTGCAGTAGCTTAATTTCTTGTTGCTTGCTAAATGGCATCATGCTGTTAATGGGAGATTTGTGCCATTCTTGTTTTGCTTGTCATTTGCAAATCGTGCATCCGATTCCGGTGATCTTTATATCGATTTCAACCAAAATCATCTCATCTTTCCAGCGGCATACTTGGTTTGCCAAGTTGATGCCTGGTTCATCATTTTCCTTCCGGAGCGCGCATACGCATTGCATATCACATCTCGCATATCATGTCATGTTTTGCATCATGTTGCTTGTGCATTGCACTATGATTTATTGTGGTTCCTTTGTTTGTGTTCTTGCCTTGGGTAGAGCCGGGAGACGAGTACGTGAACGAGGAACCTGTTGAGAACTCTTACGAGGATCAAGCTTTCGACAACTCTGAGAACTTTGCAGGCAAGATGACCAAACCCTCGAAATCACTTCTATCTTTGCTATGCTAGATGCTCGCTCTTTTGCTATGCCTATGCTACGATGCCTATCACTTGCTATATCATGCCACCCATATTGCCATGTCAGCCCCTAACCATCCTTTCCTAGCAAACCGTTGTTTGGCTATGTTACCGCTTTGCTCAGCCCTCTTATAGCGTTGCTAGTTGCAGGTGAAGTTGAAGTTTGTTCCTTGTTGGAACATGGAGATGTTGTTCCTTGTTGGAACATGTTTACTTGTTGGGGATATCACAATATATATCTGCTATAATTAATGCATCTATATACTTGGTAAAGGGTGGAAGGCTCGGCCTTATGCCTGGTGTTTTGTTCCACTCTTGCCACCCTAGTTTCCGTCATACCGGTGTTATGTTCCTTGATTTCGCGTTCCTTACACGGTTGGGTGATTTATGGGACCCCCTTGACTGTTCGCTTTGAATAAGACTCCTCCAGCAAGGCCCAACTTTGGTTTTACCATTTGCCACCTAAGCCTTTTTCCCCCGGGTTTTCGCGAGCCCGAGGGTCATCTTTATTTAACCCCCCCCCCCCGGCCAATGCTCCTCTGAGCGTTGGTCCAAACTAGAGCCACTTGCGGTGCCACCCCGAGGCAACTTGGGGCATCTTCGGTTGCCGTACGTACTGCTCATCCGGTGTGCCCTGAGAACGAGATATGTGCAGCTCCTATCGGGATTTGTCGGCACATTCGGGCGGCTTTGCTGGTCTTGTTTTATTGCTGTCGAAATGTCTTGTAGTCCGGGATTCCGAGATTGATCGGGTCTTCCCGTAGAAGGAATATCCTTTGTTGACCGTGAGAGCTTATAATGGGCTGTTGGGACACCCTGCAGGGTATTATATTTCAAAGCCGTGCCCGCGTTATGAGGCAGATGGGAATTTGTTAATGTCCGGTTGTAGAAAACCCGGTTGACCTTAATTAAAAGACACATCAACCGCGTGTGTAACCGTGATGGTCTCTTCTCGGCGGAGTCCGGGAAGTGAACACGGTGTTGGAGTTATGCTTGACGTAAGTAGTTCAGGATCACTTCTTGATCGCTACTAGCTTCACGTCCATGCTTTGCTCCTCTTCTCGCTCTCTTTTGCGATGTAGCCACCATATATGCTAGTCGCTTGCTGCAGCTCCACCTCACAACTCTGTCCTTCCTATAAGCTTAAATAGTCTTGATCTCGCGGGTGTGAGATTGCTGAGTCCCCGTGACTCACAGATTCTACCAAAACAGTTGCAGGTGCCGACGATGCCAGTGCAGGTGACGCAACCGAGCTCAAATGGGAGTTCGATGAGGAACGTGGTCGTTACTATGTGTCTTTTCCTGATGATCAGTAGTGGAGCCCAGTTGGGACGATCGGGGATCTGTGTAGCATTTGGGGTATCTTCTTTTATTTTGGTTCCGTAGTCGGACCTTGAGTGTAATCTGAATGATGGATGTTTATTTATGTATTGTGTGAAGTGGCTACTGTAAGCCAACTATGTATCTTTTTCCCTTATGTATTACATGGGTTGTGTGAAGATTGCCTCACTTGCGACATTGCTTTCAATGCGGTTATGCCTCTAAGTCGTGCTTCGACACGTGGGAGATATAGCCGCATCGAGGGCGTTACAGTTCGGCTCCACGGCATACCCAAGAAGCATTGGCGTGAGGATCGCATCAAGGAAGGGTTTCGGATGCTGGGTCGGCCGATTGTGGTCAACGAGCTCTCCCTCGCATCTTTTCTCTCCTTTCTTCTTTCATCTTACCTTTTTTCATTTGCTTTTTCTCTTTTTTCAATTTTTCTTGCTAGCTTGGCTGGACCACGCGAGGTTGCTGCGTGAGCGCCCGCTAAGAGAATGGGGAGCAACTAGTTAAAGAGCGCTCCTTCGGGAGCCTCGCAACGATCAGCGCCACGTGTTTTTATTTTTTATTCGTCACGTGTCGCGCTCTGGGCGCTTCCTTCGGATTTTGTTTTTTTATTTTTCCGCACGCGTTTTTCGCTTTTTAAACGGTTTTTTTTTTATGTTTTGGTTTTCCACCGGTCTTCCTTAGCTTTTCAATCAAAAAAAATTGAGAAATTTTTTTTACGCTAAAAACGCGTTTTTTTTCTTTTCGCGAGAGTCATGATTTTGCTTCTGCGAGAGGCACGGTTTTGCTTTCGCGAGAGTCACGGCCGTGCCTCTCGGAAAAACGTTTTAAGAGATAAAACGTTTTGAATAAACGGATCTACGAAAAAAGAGAAAACTTCCAGGTTGCCACAAGTAGCGCGCCGCATGTGCGCCACTTGTCACAGTCAGAGAAATTAAAGTAATCTTTGCAATGAATACTTCTTAATTAGTGATTTTGAAGAGAACGGGCGCTAAGGCGCCGAAGAGGAGGTCTGGCAACATGAGCCCAAAACTGAAACGTACACACTTGACCAATACATACATTTGGACCCAGATTGAGGGCCCATGAATTTTGAGGGCCCTGTGCGTGGTGATTGGTGAATGCCCTCATACGTGCAGCTTTAGAATTATCAAATCCTTCCAGGCAGGCAGCTATGCTGATGACAAGACTATATGTTCGCATGGGACATACCTTCACTGTAGCAGTACATTACCTGTTCATGCATTGCTGTTTCAACAGGATACCAGTGGGAACCCAAGAAAGGTGCGACTAAAGGCAACTCGCTGTTGCTTCCCTCGTTCCCACCAAGTTTTGAGTGCACACCAATTGTGACTTAGAGCAAGTATAATAAGATGACATAGACGAGCTATAAGACTTTAAATATTATATTTCTGATGAGTTGGAGGAGAGAGAAGTGGAGAGGGTAGAGAAGCGAGTACTCGCTAATAGACGGCAGTAACACGTATTCCTGGACACTCTGTGAAAGAGAGAGGTGGGTCATGTATCAACAAAGTAGTAGAAATTTATATGCATCTATTATACTTCTCGGCGCCATCTAAACAAAGGCTGACTGGCAAGATCATATAGCCAGCAGCTGGCTATGCTATTAATCATACTCTTAACGAGGTGTAACGGTGGTTGTGGACGTAGGCGCCACGGAGTTCGACAGTAGCAAGGAATTGACGGATCTGGCTCACAGTTCGTTGGTTGATTGTTGTCGGCAGCATTATGATCATGTTGATGTCGGCGGCCAAAAGCCACGGGACGGAGCAGAAAGAATGCTGGTCATGTAAATCTGCGAGAAGCACAATCTTCAAGTAATGATCCCGGGCAACCTGCCGGCCAATAGGGTTATTAAAAGCTGTTATATGGAGTAGTGCAAAGTAAGATGCCACCATGGGTCCCATCCATAGGAAGGAAGAATAATTTTAAATGGATACTCCCTCCGTCCGAAATACTTGTCACCAAAATGGACAGAAGAGATGTCTCTAAAGATAGAACCCATTTATTAAAGGCGCTTGCTACAAATCATCTGAATGATTTGTGGAAACATAAACCGTCTCCATGGCCATTCGATGCGCACACATAACCGTTGCTTTGGACTCTCGCGGATCCTGCATCCCTGTCCCGCAGCACACCACCCTCCCAAGCATCGCTCCTCTCAGTGGCCACCGCTTGGCCCCGATGTGGTACACCACACCTCCAATGGCCGTCGCCACCGGTGCTGCAAAGCAACACGCATCCCATTCCCTGCTGCTACGACGGAGTCGCCGCCGCTCGCCTTGAGTTTCAACGGAACACCCGGACCCCGTGGGCGAGCGCTTCATTGCAGCGCCTGGAGCTGCATTGCAGCTCCGAGACCACCGTGAGCGCTTCATTGCCGAAGCGCCGGAGTGTCAGCGAAGCGCCATTGCGGCGCCGGAAGGGAGCTCCGGGAAGCGCTGTATTGCAGCACCGGCGAGCTGCATTGCAGCACCGCGACCGTCGGTGAGTGCTCCATTGCAGCGCTGGCGAGCTGCATTGCAGCTCCGCGTCGCGAATGCTGGTGAGCGCCTATTGCAGCGCCGGTGAGCTCTTCATTGCAGTGTCGGAAGGGAGCTCCGCGTGCCTCCATTGCAGCGTCCATGAGCTCTCCATTTGCAGCGCCAAGAAAAAGCACGGGCGAGCTCTCCATTGCAGCCATGATCCACCGCAGAAGTGGCCACCCACCGTCATAGCAAGACATAGCAGCAATTTGTCGCCGTTGCTGCACAAATTGCCGTCCGCCGCGGCCACCGTTGCACCCATAGTGCTGCTGCAAAACATAGGGGTTGCGGCCGCGACGGGGCACACCAGAACCTTGCAGCTGAGGTGGCTGGAGTCATCCTCCCCGGCTTTGTGACACCCGTGCTGCTGTGGTGGCCCTTCTCCTTTTTGCAGCCACAGCTCGAGGCGAGGATCCAACAGTGATGTGGTTGCGTCATCCTCTCAGATTTCAAACTTTGATGAGGTAGGGCGGAGGATGAATCAAGGCGGCGGCCGGTGGCAGCCCCTGCCGGTTTTCTAGCTGGTATGGTGGTCTTCGCCATGGGTCCTCTCCTCTGGTCATTAGGATGAATGAAATTGGAAAGGGGAAGGAAAGAAGGAACATGTCGAGGAGACAGCTTCGTCCCTATAGATAAGGTTGGGGGAAGCAGTGGGCTGCCTGACACTGCTTCGTCACATGGCACGGTCAGAGGAGGGGGTTTACGAGATGGAAAAATCAGTCGGTAGATTTAGAGTCTTTTCCTTTATTAAAAGGATGTTTGAAGGATACCATCTTAAAGATAGAACCATTTTTCAAAGGATGTTAAAAGGATACCATCTTAAAGATATAATCATTTAAAAATATTATGGATAGTGATATGCTCAGATCTTTCTGATATTAATTGAGTGAGATATTGAGTAAATGATCTGTAGCTGCAAGTTTATATATAAGGATATAATCGTGTATGCTTTTGCACGGCCAAATAGAGAGGACAAGAAGAACTTTGTGTTTGGTCTTATGGAAGGAAAGCTATTCTTCTTTGCCTCATGGTTATTGTGCAGCTCGGAAATTCCGTTTATGTTGGTACAAAATTTATCTCTTTTTCGCTATATGTTTCCTTTCTCATGCCTATTAGAGTAGAATAATATTTTCAGCCAAACTACACGAAATTTCTTGGATTTTTCGCAATATGAACTTCTTTTAATGATGTGTGTTCTTCTCTACAGATCCATGCTTTACTGCAATTGCATTTGGAGACACTTTATGCACGAAATTAAAATGTCGCTTGTCGTGCATGAAAAATGGGGACCAAGTAACGAAATCTTATTGTATGGAAGTCATCCCAAACTTTCAGCACTGTTACTGTGTCGTTTGTGACCCTAGAGTTCCACTTGGTCATGATGTTCAACAATGGATAATGATGTGGTCCAGTACTAAAACTTTCATGTGACAGGCATGCAAGTTCCAATAATGGACAATTTTAGGTGTTCTATTTGATCAGGGTTGTCACCAGGAATTTGGGGCCCTTGGCGAAAATCAAAATAGGGCCCCAAATTTCAAACAGTTCATATAACATATTAGAAGAATTAATATGACCAAAACGTACTCTCACTTTATTATATAACTCGTCCAATGCTATTTGCGTTGCCATGAAATAAAAGAACACACCGACCAAATAATTGCACTAATTTTATATGTTTCTCCAAGGACACGACGACATGTTGTTTTCACGCATACGCTGACAAATACTGATGCTCTATTCCAGTTATTTCTTCTCGTCACTCATGTGGCTCTTTAACCACACCTCCCTGAAAGAAGACAAATAAACATCTTTCTCCCAGCCCCTTTTTGCTCGACCTCCAGTTTCTTAATTTTTCCTTGCCCTAGCATTCTCATAATCTTATTTCTTCAAAAATCTGTCATCTCGATTAGCCACCATCTAAGTCATTTTTGAACTTCGGAAATCTTACGTATCATCCAAAAATCATCCGTGGCCCTGCATCACCGAGGAAGCTCATTAAAACAATACATTGGCTCTCCAAAAAATTAACTCATTTACATTGCAAGGGTTCTTCTAAGTGACATATAATTTTACTTGTAATATTTCTGTCACCCAAGATATCTTGACATTTTTCATTTGTACTTAATATTTATGCAACTCATGTACCTTGCAATTTGGTAGCTCATTGCTCAGAATGATTGTTATTGCAGAAGTTCAGGTTCTGAGAGAAAATTCTAAATTATAGTTAGCAAACCAGCATAAGCTGTACACCATCGGTTACAAGAACATCGGGAGCCTTGTGGAATATATTTTGGTGAAAAAGGAAGTCTACATAAGGGAATAATAGAGAAACAGTGCAGAGTTGCTGAAGAATTGATAAAAAATCTTGCTGAAGAGCTTCAACACTTGTACTTACAGGAAGCCGCTAACATATTGCTTCGCATATAGTATGCATCACACAACAACTCCCTTCTCTCAACATCATATAGTTCTAGTAGCATACAAATTGCATCCAAATCTTGGACCAAAAGGTTGATAAAATAAATTACTGTCAGAATATGTTTTTGGCAAGTGAATAAGGTCTACTGTATTTGTAGTTGATCGACCCAAAAGGTTGTTAAAATAAATACACAAGGACAAAACCTCACATCAGTGGCATGCATACAATATAATTAAGAGAAATCATAACGAAGGAAACTCTCCTTATGTCTTAGGGATCTGATTAAGACCTATTAATTGGCATAGCTAAAGTATATAAATAGTCGCTTTTGAAATCAGATGAGTAATTCACAGCACACGAACCTATGAAGCACGTAAAAGGCTCTCGACTGAACCTTGCATTGCCACGTTTGCAGCAATGACCATGTGTTTCCGCCGACTCATGCAGTGCTTCTAAGCATGGCATGTAGCATCATCGGGATCTACGTCGATGACCCGGTCATTGCCGGGGCAGAGCCTGAAGAGAACTAACGCTTCAAGGAGAATTGCATCATACTGCTCCGGTACTACCTCAGGCATCTCCGTAATACCTCAGGATGGAGGTGAACCAGGTGGGTGGTCACACCACGATCAAGCAGGTGGCCTACACTGCCAAGATGCTCATGCAAGCAGGCATGAAGGATCGCCATGTCATGCATGCTCCAATGGAGCCATGGCTAATGCTCAGGAAGGATAGTTCCGAAAAGGCGGTGGATGCTACCCTCTACTGCAGCATCATCGGGAGCTTCAAGTATCTTGTGCACACCTTACCTGAGATCACGTTCGCTGTTAGGTACCTGAGTATGTTCATGGAAGCCCTGGCAAGTGGTAAACTCGCTGCCGTCAAGCACCTACTCCTTTACATCGCGGGCACACTCACGCATGGACGTGTGTATCGTCGTGGCGTTAGCGAGAGCTTTGTCAGCTATAGCGACTCCGATGAAGCTGGTGATGTGGACTCCCGGAAGAGCACCTCTTGCATACTGTTCTTCCTTAGGAGCAGTCCCATTAGTTGGCAAAATCGATGAGGCAGAGCGTTGTCGCCACTTCTTCGTGCGAGGCAGAGTACAAGGTGGCAGCTACAGCGGCCTGTCAAGGAATATAGCTTGCTCGCCTCCTCGGCGAGATGTTGAACAAAGACACCGCCCCTGCACTCATCTTCGTCGATAACAAGTTTGCGATTTCCCGCTGCAAGAACCCAGTACTTCACGACCGCAACAAGCACATCAATCTCTTCTAACTCTTCATATGTGATTGCGCCGAGAAGGACACAGTGTCCGTGGAGTTCATTGGGACTGGTGAGCAGAAAGCGGATATCCTGACAAAGACTCTAGGCCACGTACAACTTCAGGAGCTAGACGACAAGGTTGAGATCATCGACATCAAGCTTCTTCGACAAGGTTGAGGGGGAGATTGTAGGCTTCACCCTTGTCTCCGATGCATTCATCCATGTAGCTGCATGTCGGCAGCAGTGAAAAAAGAAAAATGGATGTAGCTACCATAGGCTTAGTAGCTAAGTAATTGTAGTCAGCAGTGATGTAGCACTAGTGCTTGACGTAAAGTGCTTTATGTCAGGTAGCCGGCAAGGTCGGTTCAGTTTGCTATTTAAGGGCTGCACCTCGGATTGGAACTCATTCCACTCCATCAGCTTCAGTACACGGCATCAAGCCAATACTAGTGCTTGTACGTGAGCTGCTCCTACATATACGTGTGTACGCAGATTGCCTTGAGATATCCCTGTTAGTGTATGAGCAACGAGAGAGAGAGCTAGCCAGTAGTTTTGGGCTGACAATCGACATGTGCTAGCGAGTGTATCAAATCATGCAATCAGGTACTATACTAATCAACTGTACTTTCGGCGTTTTCTCTGGTTCAATTTTGTTTAAAATGTGAGGAATTTGGCATGCATAGATACACAGTAATTCTTTTTGTCCTGCCTGGCTGCTGCCGGATACAAGATTATTACACAGAGTGCACATGATTCAATTAGCAGAGAGTCCACCACCTGCATTTTCTTATATCAACTCTGTTTCATTTCATCTTTCTGTTACATTATTTAACTGATCCATTTGTTTGTATGTGCGTACTTTAAAGTGGCGTTGAAGGTAGGAGGAGCTACCAACAGATTAATTTCATTGACATCCATGTCTCCATGACAAGATTGTTCCGGATTGTGCCTGAATTCTCTTGTTGCTTCTGCCAGGCAAGGCAACAAGCATTTTTCCCATGATGAACCAAACCATTGCTGCCTACTTGAGTTCTTCATTGAGATGCTTAATTTGTTCCTAGCAGCTTAGTTTTAGACTCGACGATTGTTTATTCCAGGCCCATCAATTAAGACTTTTGCTGAAGTTGGATAGAACAAGACCTTCAAATTTGAGTAGAAACAAGTGGAAGATGCATTTCCTACCAATTGCATATGAAGTCTGCACGTAGAACCATTAATTGAGCGTGAACTGATCCAACGATTCAGGAGGTAAGATGAATGATGGGTTGGGTTGTGCTTCCATTTATTTACTTTTCGACTAGATCTTGATCCGCCGCCGTGGCTCTCGATTCGGGCAGGTGCTGTGTGATATATTAGACGACGGCTAGCGATCCCACCATGGTGCATAGCGTAGCGTCACACAAGGGCCAAAGCTGTACGTACTCTGTCACAAGTCTACAATGTTTCCACAAGGAATACATCCATACTACCTAAGAAGTAACACACAAATGCATGAGAATGTTTTGTTGCGTAGCTCTTTTTTTAGAAATGGAGGAGGAGCCCTGGCCTCTGCATCTGGACGATGCATGCAGCCACTTTATTAAAAAATTCACATAAGACCTTACAAAGACATACAACAGTAAGCCTAGAGCCACCGTCAAGGCAACATCTGTCGCTACTCCTATTCATTTGATATAGGGATGCTGATAGTCTGGGCCTAATACCAAACAGACCTCGCAGCCAAACCTAACATCTAAGACCTGAGATCCCAACCAGAGGCCCTCCATCAAGCAACTTCTACACGAACCGCCGCCATCGCTGCTGGGGACTGGACAGAGAACCCAGGCCGCCGCCGCCTGACCGGCCATGGCACTACCATGGTGCCTAGGCCGGCGTCGTCAGGCCCACTGAGGGAGTCCCGGATTAGGGGGTGTCCGGATAGCCGAACTCTTACTGTTGGTCGGACTCCTGGACTATGAAGATACAAGATTGAAGACTTCGTCCCGTGTCCGGATGGGACTTTCCTTGGCGTGGAAGGCAAGCTTGGCGATACGGATATGTAGATCTCCTACCATTGTAACCGACTCTGTGTAACCCTAACCTATCCGGTGTCTATATAAACCGGAGGGTTTTAGTCCGTAGGACAAACAACAATCATACCATAGGCTAGCTTCTAGGGTTTAGCCTCCTTGATCTCATGGCAGATCTACTCTTGTACTACCCATATCATCAATATTAATCAATCAGGAGTAGGGTATTACCTCCATCGAGAGGGCCCGAACCTGGGTAAAAACATCGTGTCCCTTGTCTCCTGTTACCATCCGCCTAGACGCAAAGTTCGGGACCCCCTACCCGAGATCCGCCGGTTTTGACACCGACATTGGTGCTTTCATTGAGAGTTCCTCTGTGCCGTCGCCATCAGGTAGGATGCCTCATCTCGTCTTTAAAGACGACACCATCGCCAAAGAAGCCTTGGCCACTGGTCAGACTCTTCGGCTAGGCGGTTTTCTCATGACCGCTAGTTCAGCCGCCGCGCCGACGATGACGACTCGAGTCATCGAAACCAATCTCCATGTTGGTTCGGAACTTGCCGAACAGTTAGATCCAATCAAGCTCTCCTCCATAAACGAGCTCTTGGATCGCATCGCCGCCCTGGGAGTCACCACAGATTACGACCGGATCGGGCCTAAAACCGATCTGAGAGAGATCAACTCTCCCCAGCCTACCCATCATGTTGCTGTGATAGAGGAGCAAAGCGGCGATTCTTCTTTTATCTTAAGGACTAGCTACGTCCGGATTCCCGATCCCTCCATGCCGGATTCCCGCGGAGGGACGGATGTCGATCAAGCCCTGAACTTAAAGTCAGGCGGCGGGTCGGACTCATTGGATAGAACTCAAAAATCCGAACTCCCGAGTTCGGAAACTTCTCGGCCCTTGAGTCCAAAATTGGACGGGGTTCGGATTTAGTGCCACCCGCCCACCAAAACATGAGCGATCTCCTCGAATTCGCAAGAGCCCGCTGAAATAGTACATCATTATCGGGCCGATTCCTCCTGGTTTTGAACAGGATAAAGGACTGCCGAGAGGAGGACGAATCCCAATTTTCTGCAATAATTGCACGGACAAGGGAATCTTAAACGCCATAAGTCGTCATAAATTACACGCTTTGTTGACTTGGTGACCATAGTACAAAAGTACTGTCACGATGGAGAGCGCTCGACAACCGAAAGTAAATTTTGGGATAATCCGGCCCCGAATACATCCCTAGTCCGGAATAAAAGGGTGCATCATTATCAAGCACCTGGGTTGAATACCAAAAAACCAAAACCCCCTAAAGGGTACGGAACCGTACTGGAGGGTTGGCTAAACGGACCCTGCAAAATTCATAGCACAGAGGGCGCCACTCCAACTCATAGCCTTCGAGCATGTTGGATACTACGGCAGGTGGCCAAAAGTGGCGAAGAGCTTCTAGCTTCAGAATCCCAGCCCAGCAACACCAGTACGGTGTTAACAGTCTTCGAGACTTTCGCATCAAATAACATGCGAAAAACAACACTCCACAACCTTGCGAAGTCTACCAAGTAGCAACAATAAATCCATGGAGTGACACGGCTATTACCTTTAATGCCAGTGACGAACCTAAATTCCGAACTGCCCGGGCACCAGCCGCATTGGTCCTCATCCGATAGTGGACGGCTTTCTCCTTACTAAGGTACTCATGGATGGCGGCAGCGGACTAAACCTCATTTATGAGGAAACCCTCCGAAAAATGGAAATAGACTGGAACCGCATTGAGCGAAGCAGCACAACTTTTAGAGGAATAATCCCCAGCCGGGAAGCATGCTCCATGGGCATTCAACGCCTAGAGGTGCGTGGGGATTCGAACCTCGCAATATCTCAAATAAACGGGGACTTTGATGCCAAAGATCCAAAAATGGCAGCATACCGCAATGCGGTCCTAAAAATGTCAGCACGGTTCGAAGGGCTCGAATTTCATCATATAGCCCGGGATAACAACCAGGCGGCGGATATATTGGCTCGCATCGGTGCAAAACGCGATGCCGTCCCACCCAATATATTTTTGGAACGGCTGTTCAAGCCATCCGTACTATGGGAAGGGGAGTCCGGCAATACCAATCCGGACCCAACCGCACTGCCTGATGCCAAACAATCTGACGTAACCGGAGGCTCTGCCCCCGAGATAACACCCTCTACTCACGAAATAATGGCGGTTATCGCCCCGTGGACGGAACCATTCCTAGCCTACCTAACTAGGCAGGAACTCCCCGAAGACCAAAATGAGGCTCGCTGCATAGTACGGCGCTCTAAAGCCTATAAAGTCCATGAGGGAGAGCTTTATAAGAAAAGCACTACCGGAGTCCTTCAAAGGTGTATCTCCGAAGAGGAAGGGCGAAACCTCCTGCTTGAAATTCATGCCGGATTTGGTGGGCACCACGCCGCAGCCCGGGCCCTTGTAGGCAAGGCCTTCCGTACAGGATTTTATTGGCTGACGGCCCGGGCAGATGCGCATGACTTAGTCCAACGATGCGTCGGTTGCCAGCTTTTTGCCAACCAAAGCCACATGCCACCCATCGCCCTTAAAACTATACCCATTACCTGGCCGTTCGCGGTCTGGGGGCTTGACATGGTTGGACCCCTCAAGGGAGGAACCCACAAGCAAAAATACCTATTGGTCATCGTGGACAAATTCACCAAATCGATAGAGGCCAAGCCTGTTAAAACGGCCGAATCCGGACCAGTGATAGACTTCATATCAGGGGTAGTGCACCGTTACGGTGTCCCCCACAGTATCATCACTGATAATGGCACCAACTTCATGGCTGATGAGGTCAAATTATGGTGCAAAACATGGGCATCAAGCTCGACACGCCTCGGTCTATCACCTCAAACCAACGGCCAAGTCGAAAGGGCAAATGGTCTAATCATGAGCGGCATTAAACCTAGACTAGTGCGGTCCCTCAAAGAATCTAACACGCACTAGGCTGAGGAGCTCGACCAGTACTCTAGGGGCTGCGGACCACGCCAATCGACTACGGATTCACACCATTCTTCATGGTGTACGGCGCAGAGGCAGTCTTGCCCTGCGACATAATACATGACTCACCTCGCGTTCGCATGTACGAAGAAAGAGAAGCCGAGCTCGATCGGCAGGACAGTTTGGACGCATTGGAGGAGGAGCGCGACGTGGCAAAAGCTCGTTCCGCATTTTATCAACAGCAGGCTCGAAGATGTCAAAGCAGGGAAGTACGGGCCAAAGCTTATAACGTTGGTGAACTAGTTCTACGCCTGCCGGACAAGAAAAATGACAAACTCAAGCCCAAATGGGAAGGTCCCTTCATCATTGACCAGGTCCTAACCGGCGGAGCATACCGTCTGCGAAACGCATCGGATAACCGACTCGAGCCGAACCCATGGAACGCAGCCCGTCTACAAAGATTCTACGCCTAAGTGCCGGACTCCAAGTTCGTCTCCTTCCTCCGTCCGCATTCTTTATTTTTGCTTTTGTGATGTCTTTTATTTCTCTCCTTCCTCCTTCTTCTTGTAGCCTCTAGAGGCTCGTTTGCGCTTTTTCCGCACACACTTGATGCGCTGTCCGCTACCATTATACTTCGGGGCTTCTTTAATGTAGCTTATTTATATGGGCTTTATGCCCAACACATGCGTTAAACTTCCGCATGTACCTTTTATTCACCATTATATGCATCGATATGACTTAAGTTTTGGCCAAGCTGGGTTGCTGGCTCCTGTGCTTACCCCTACGTTCCCGATTGTTCGGCTAGGTGGTAAAGCGAGCACCTCTGCGATTGCTATTGTTGGGTCAGCCAGATGTGTACCTCAGACTGGGTGAAGCCAAAAGCTAGCGTTTTAAGGGAATATTCAGTCGGTGAACTGAAAGACGATTTATAACTATTTACCCATCTGCCCCGGATGATTTTCTGCTTTCATAGCAGTTTTGACATGCACTTTAGGGCATGCATCCCAGCGAAAGGAACCCTTAACGTAACTATTCTCCCTGGAAGATGTTTCTTACTACCCATGTAATATAACATAACTAGTTGGGCACTTGTCTGATACAGCAACAATGACCCCTACGCCTTGTCTCCATGCATACCACGGTTCTTATATAACCACGAAGGTATTCGGACACACTCCGGACTATTGGGTCCGGAGGTTGAAGCGAAAAGGTCCGCTACGACAAACGATCTACAATCCGGCTAGAAGACGTTTTTTCATGTCATATTTTTACATAGTCAACTCAACTCATTGTATTCCTCCTCAATGCCAACTAATAGGCTATCTAATTTACAATCTTGCTGGGAATACTTGGCGGCCAATTCTACTTGGCCGTACACTAAGCTTACAGGGATCTCCATCCCATCCAGCCACACAGGTCCGACCTCGGCCATGTGGTTTGGGTCAGCCTTCGTGTACCACGTCTTCACCATGGCCCAGGCCTCCCTGGCGCCTTGACGGCAGGCCGATATCTTCCATAGCCGGAAGCGCCGCCGTGCTCCATGAAGCCGCTCTGCCAGCTCCCCCATGCCTTCGGGCAGGGAGATAGATGGGCACAAGGCTTGGCCGATGCCTTTCATCACCTGCCGGACTCGTTCATGCAGCTGAAGCAATTCGGGAAGAAGATCACCCGAAGAATTGGGCATCTCCTCCTCAGGAAGACCTGTGAGCAAACCTACATACATCTTTATGTTAGTGGCCTTCCTCGCCGAACTCTTTTTCAAAGTGTAAGTGCATCTAGTGCCCCTTAGTGATTTTGGTGTATTGAAGACTTATAGGTTAAGTAACTAATGCGTTTGTGAGTGTACACAGGTCTATAAGTCTATGAGGAGTTTGATATTTACAGAGAAAGTCGACCCCTAAAAATGAAGTTCTTCAACTGAAGACTTTGATATTCTGAAGACTTTCTGAAGACTTTGAAAGTGAAGAAATTGGTGTGATCCTGAAGACTTGGTATTCGCTGAGGAACATGAAGCGTGAAGACTTTTGTTTTCGTAGTTTCATTTTCTCTTTCTTGAGTCATAGGAAACACCGCATCGTTAAAGGGGGTCGAGGAAATACTAAGGAAAAATTTCCATTTGATGCTCAACTCAAAATCCTACACCTACCAATCCCTTCGAGTGAAGCTTTTGAAATCTCATACAGTTCAGTCAATTTCTTGATGTGATGAGACGAAGCTCTTCCGTCACCGAGGAATTTGTTCGATCGAGGAGTTAGGAATTCGCCAAAGGCGAATTGCCTACACAAAGGAGGAACATGATAGCCCCGAGGAATTTGATGTTCAAATTTCCGATCGTTGCTATGCTTTGCCACCTGTCCCAAATATCTTATCCACCTAACGGTCATATCATTGAAGGGCATTTATGTCTTATCATGTCGGGCTGCTCCTAGGGTATAAATAGCCGCCTCTACAACCACTAGTTGGTTGGCTGCTCCGAGAGAACTTGACACTTGTCATTTGAGAGCAACCCATCCTCCGAGGACTTTGAGCGAAAATCATCAAGTGAGGAAAACCCAAAGTGAGGAAAACCCAAAACCAAACCCCAACAAACCCAAAGTGATTGAGCATCATCAAGAAATTGATCCCGCGTGGATCCGACGCTTTTACCTTTGAAGACTGTGCTTCTTCCAGACGGTTAGGCGTCACGGTCTAGAGCATCCAAGAGGAATTGTGGATTGCGGGTGACCAAGTATGTGAAGGTTTGAAGTCGCTCAAGACTTACCACGAGTGATTGGACGAGGTCTGCGTGACCCTAGTTCAAGGAGAATACGGTGAGGACTTGGTGTCCCGAGCTGCGTGCTCAAGGATGTGGTGTCCGGACTGCGTGTCCTCGAGTTTAAATACTCAACCGCTCCAACCAGACGTACAACTGAGACAGCAGTTGGAACTGGTCTACCAAATCATTGTCTTCACCAACCTACCTGGTTCTATTTCCTCAACCTTTTTCATTTCCTCATTACCGTGTTGAGTGTTTGTCATATCTGTGTTTGAAGACTTTGACTGAAGACTTTCTCAATTTCCTCAGTTCTATTTCTTCAGTCTGTTTGTCTTCATCTTGTGTTATCCTGTGATTACGCTTTCTGTACTCTGTGATTGTCTTCATTTCATCATGATGACTATGCCAGTAATCTGCTATGCTTACTTCTGAGTACTTATTCCGCTGCATGTATTTCTTCGCTAAGGAATTTCCTCACCAGCAAATTCCTCAGTGAAGAATTTGTAAAATTCTCTAAAATCGCCTATTCACCCCCCCTCTAGTCGATATAACGCACTTTCAATTGGTATCAGAGCAAGGTACTCCCTTGTTCTGTGTGATTTTGGTTTAACCACCTGGAGTTTTAGTTATGTCGACCGCAGGTATGATCAAGGTCTCAGCAGGGTGTCCTACCTTCGATGGGACGGACTACCCCTACTGGAAGAACAAAATGCGAATGCATCTTGAAGCAATTGACAACGATCTCTGGTATGTTGTGACAAAAGGTGTTTCCTCAGTCACACCCTCTCTGAATGATGCTGATGTGAAGAGATTCAAGCAACTCGATTCTCAAGCGAAGAATATCATATGTGGCCATCTGAGCAAAGGTCAATATGGAAGAGTGAGTGCTTTGGAATCTGCCAAACTCATCTGGGACAGGCTGTCCAAAGTAAATGAAGGTGTTTCAACTCAGCGTGACTCTCGAGTTGATGTTCTTCGGAATCTCTTCAACCGCTTCAAAAGACTCGACAACGAAAATGTTCAACAAACCTTCGATCGCCTCACTGACATCTCAAATGAGCTTCAAGCACTGGTGCCACTGACATCACCGACCATGAGGTGGTGAAGAAATTGCTAAGATCGCTGATTCCTCATTTGACACTCTGGCACTGATGATACAAGAACGAGCTGACTACAAGTCTCTTGATCCTGCTGATATCCTCGAAAGGCTAAATACTCACGAGTTCCAGCTTGCTGAAAAGAGAGATCTCTATGGTTCTGACTATGGAAAAACACGTGCCCTGAAGGCCAAGGCTGAATCTGAATCTGAGAGTGAAGACTCTGGTAGTAGCCTTGGAGATCCTGAAGAATTTGGCCAGGAGCTAGCACTGCTCGTGAAGAAATTCCAAAAATTCACAAGGCGTGGTCGTTTTGGAAAATCCTCAAGAAGTAGTGATTCCTCATCTAGTGACTATAAGCGAAGACTTTGCCACAAATGCAAGAAACCTGGTCACTACATCCAAGATTTTCCTCAGTGGGAAAAGGAATTAAAGAAGAAGAAGCACAAGGATTACAGTTCTGATGACATGAAGAAGAAGAAGAAATCATCAAAATCTTCATCATCAAAATCCTCAAAATCTTCTTCTCACAAGAAGAGCAGCTCCAAAAAGGCTCGGGCATTCATTGGCAAGGAAATGGACTCAAGCTGAATCGAGGAAAATGAGGAAGAGGAGGAGTCTCAAGAATCCGAATCTGTGTGGCTAGTCTGGCTCTTGCTACTGCTTATGTTAGCAAGTCCATCTTCAACGCTGAAGAAACTGACTCCGCCGACAAACCTGATGAGGAAAATGATGACTACGCTCCCACCTATTGCTTCATGGCAAAAGGTGCCAAGGTACTCAATTTCACCTCCTCTGAATCCAGTGAAAATGAATCTGATGAGGATCTCAAGCCCAGCTACTCTAAACTTGCTAAGATTGCTATAAAACAACAGAGGGCTTTTGAAAAGGTTCAAAATATGCTAGATAAGAGTGATGATATGTTAGGTGAAGAAATGGATCGCACTCAAGCCCTGACTGAAAATCTTCAGAGAGTTCAGTCTAGGCTTGACAGCCTTCAAGGTCATCATAACACTCTCTTATCTGATCATGAGAAACTTTCTTATGAATTTCTTCAAAGAAAGCAAGATCTTGAGAAGCTAAGAGCGAGTTATGAAGATCTTCAGAAGGAGCGCGATTCATTACTTGCTCAACAAATCAGCGCTTCTCAAGAAGAATTTGTTCCTCCATGCTTAAAATGCATTGAACGTGAATCGCTAATTCTTCACCGAATGTTCAAATGCTTCAACTGTTACAAATTCTTCACCTGCCTCTGCTATCACTAATTCCTCACCGAGGATATTGCTAGTATCACTTGACGATGCAGGGCTGAAGGAATTGTACATGACAGCATGTACAAAAGCCTCAAAGGGCATCGACTCTTTGTGATGTGCTTAAAAGCAGATCCTCAACAGAAACCCTAGGAAAGAGGGTATTGCCTTTGAGAGGAAACTCAATGTCGATGGAACGTCTCGAAGCCCGAGCAGATCCCAAAACCTCATGGGTTGCTGCAAAGGGACCTCCAGTTGATCCATCTACCTTATCTGGTTTTACATGTGAATTTCCTCATTCGATGATGAGTCATTTGACTCAAACTATAAACTGTTCAAAAATCAGAATGGTGAAGTATTTGCTAGATATGTTGGCACTAATCGCAGAACGGTCCCCTATGAAGAAAATCTGGGTTCCCAAGAAGTGCCTTGAAAGTCTTCGTGTGAATGTCCTCATGACACCACCAGTGAAGAAAAGGAACCCCAGATCAAATTCTTCATATGAACAAAATTCTTCATATGGATCCAAGTCCTCATACGGACCAAATTCCTCACGTGGATCAAATTCTCAAAAGGATCAAAATCCTCATATGATTATCATCGTGCTAACAACTCGTTTCGCAGGTAGAGCCAGGGCTATGAATATGTGCATTATTCTTCAAACCAATATGTTCATAAGTCCTCAAGAATTTCTCTGCTTATTCATATGCTTACCCTAACCCCTCTTATGTGAAACGAAATGGTTTGGCCTCTATGCCACCATTCTCATATGGTGCTCGCAGAATGATGAACTCTTTGCCACCCCTTCGATGTGGGTGGTGAAGAAAAAGAACTAATCTCTTCTGCAGGGTCAGGTCTCCAGACGTGTCTTAAACGTCTGAAGAATTTGCTGGGGGCCTGACAAATTGCCTGAAAGGACGCAGGCTAATCATGATGAAATGAACTTTCATTTCACACGTCCTCATACTGGCTTATCTGAATATTGATGATGAAATTCATCTGATGAACTTGATATCATATTCTTCACTGATGAAGTATATGAGATCGTAAGTTGTACTAATTCATCTGCAGGATGATCAACCCAAAGCCACTGAGTGGGTTCTCGATAGTGGATGTACAAATCACATGACTGGTGACAAGAATCTATTGATGGATGCTCCCTTATCACCGTCACATCTGAAGCATATCATCTTTGCTGACAAAGGCAAAAGTCAGGTATTGGGACTTGGTAAGGTTGCTATCTCTAAGGACATGCACATGGACAAAGTCATGCTTGTTGAGTCTTTAGGATATAACCTCATGTCAGTCTCAATGCTTTGTGATCTTGATATGGTTGTTATCTTTGGCAAGTATCGTTGTGTTGTGATTATGGAAGCTGACAATTCCAAAGTCTTCGAAGGCTTTAGGAGAGGAGACTTGTATATTGTTGATTTTTCCACAGGACCACAACTAGCCGTGTGTCTACTTGCAAAAGCTTCAGAAGGCTGGCTATGGCATCGACGACTTGGTCACGCAGGCATGAGGAATTTGCACACGCCATGCGAAGAAGAAGCATGTCATTGGCATTGAGAATGTCAAATTCCTCAAGGATCACTTATGCGGAGCCCGTGAAGCTGGAAAATGACCAAGGCCAAGCATCCAAATAAGACTATCATGACCACTACTCGTCCCTTCAATTGCTTCACATGGACCTCTTTGGTCCCAATCATTACTCAGCTGTCGTTAATGAAGCATCACTATATGGCTTTGTTATTGTTGATGATTACTCTCGTTACACTTGGGTACACATTGTTACTTACAAAAATCAAGTGCAGGAAATCTTCAAACGATTTTCCTCGAGGGCTTCAACCAACTTTGGTGTGAAGATCAAGCACGCCGGAGTGACAATGGAACTGAGTTCAAGAATTCGGTCTTGATGACTATCTTGATGAACTTGGTATTACTCATGAGTTATCTGCTCCCTATACTCCTCAAAGAAATGGCGTCGTGGAGCGCAAGAACAGAACTCTTGTGGAGATGGCTCGCACTATGCTTGATGAATACAAAACGCCTAGTCGCTTTCTGGATTGAAGCAATTGACACTGCGTGCCACATCATCAACAGAGTATATCTTCACAAATTCTTCAAAAAGACTGCCTATGAGCTCCTTACAGACAAGAAACCCAATGTAAGTTATTTCAAAGTCTTCGGTGCTAAATGCTGGATTAGAGATCCTCACCACACCTCTAAATTTGCACCGAAAGCACATGAGGGTTTTATGCTTGGTTACGGAAAGGACTCGCACACCTACAGAGTCTTCAACATCACACTTCACAAGATTGTTGACACTGTAGATGTGCGGTTCGATGAAACTAATGGCTCGCAAAGAGAGCACCTACCTTCTGTGTTAGACGAACCAGCACCTGAGGACTCTATCAGGTTCAAGGCAACTGAGGATGTCATCCCTACTGAAGAAACTGTTGAAGAATTCATTCCTGTACGCGAAGAACGTCGAGCTGATGCACCTGAAGATAATGCTGAAGAAAATGGTGCTGAGGAAAATGATCAAATTCCTCAAGACAACCTGCTCATCCTCGCGTTGCAAAAAGAAGTGCAAGTTGACAAGATCATCGATGACATTGAAGCGCCAGTCCTCTCACTCGCTCAAAAGCTTCACACTTATCTAACTTTTGTGGGAACTATGCTTTTGTCTCTATCACAGAGCCCACTAAGGTAGATGAAGCATTTCGAGCCGGAGTGGATTCAGGCCATGCAAGAAGAATTACATCGTTCGAGCTCAACAACGTCCGGAACTGGTCAAACGTCCAGATCCTCGCAAGCATAATATCATTGGCACAAAGTGGATCTACCACAACAAGCAAGATGAAAATGGTCTTGTGGTGAGGAATAAGGCACGACTAGTAGCTCAAGGCTACACGCAGGTTGAAGGAATAGATTTCGATGAAACCTTTTGTCAGGACCCCGATCCTAAGTCACACCGATCTAGCATGTAACACATCATATCACTTTGCGCCTCACGCACGGTATTCCCACGGGTGTCGCCTTACCATGGCCCGGGACCGCTTGCGTCTTTTGGCTCACGATATGATAGTGTCGCTAGCATCCATATGACAAAGAACCCGGCCGACATGGCTAGTCGTGAACCCAAAGCGGCGCTAACCTATGGGGACAGGCATACATGAATCACATCGAGCATGTCGGTCATCAACGATATATTCGGGCTGTAGCACTGGCTAACAGGACTCGGTATCCCGGCTGTAGCAGGCTAGGCAGGACTCGAATAACACCGCGTGACATTTCCCGAAGGGACGTACATAGGGACGAAGTGAAACACATGCCGCCAGTCAAGTGTCCAAGCAGTAGTGCTGGGCTAGCAGGACTCGTGAACCGGGCTGTAGCGGACTACTATCGCCGGAGGCACGAGACTACATTTCCCCATATGAGAGGCTGCCAAGGATAAACAACTAGTTTGTCGGATCCCACACATACCAAGCATTTCAAACAAACACACATTATGCTCAATATGCGTAGATACAACATGGCATCACAACATAACTCTACGACTCAAAATATTATTCATTAGGCTCCGAGGAGCGAGATATTACAAACATGGGTCTCATGACCCAACACTCAGAGCATACAAATCAAAGCACAAGCGGAAGCTAAACATGTCTGGGTACAGACAACTACAAATGAAAAAGGCTGAGAAGCCTGACTATCTACCAGATCCTGCCGAGGCACAAGATCGTAGCTGAGGTAACAAGCTAAACGTCGAAGTCCACGTGGAACTACTAGCGAGACTGACGTCTCTCTGCAAAACATAAAATAAGCAAACGTGAGTACAATTGTACTCAGCAAGACTTACATCAGAACTAACTACATATGCATCATTATCAAAAGGGGGTGGTGGAGTTTGACTGCAGCAAGCCAGCTTTGACTCGGTGGCTATCCTGAACTACGACTGCAAGTAACTCTTTTGAGGTGGCGCACACGAGTCCACATATTCACCATATCAAATACACCACTATGGATCCGCTCCCGTCTACCTACGAGAAACGCCATCCATAGCACTCACGCTTATCTTGCGTATTTTAGAGTATCCACTTTCACTTGTCTATGAACTATGCAAGGGTCCAAGTTTCCATATCCGAGGAATCCGGCTATTCAATAGATAATGATAACCCTGCAGGGTGTACTTCTTCACACACGCCTCGCCACTTATCGCCTCAGACACGCCATGTACCTCGGCAACCTTCAAGCGGAAGCCGGGCGAGGAGTCGGCCACGACCGACTAACCACACAAGTCTCTCGCTCAGGTTTATCGCCTATTCGGGTTCCATCCGCAAGGAGATCCGGCCGGGTGTCGCCACGGCCCCAAACGATGTGAGCAGGGTTCCCAAGCCCACCAACCGGTGCCACTTGGTACACCGTACATCAGGTGCCTAGTCTGTCCCAAGCCCACCTGTACCGGGTGCCACTTGGTAGACTACTAACACTACCTACAAACACCAGAAACTAGTTGCAACTCCTGGACAGAGATCAAGTTGATTAATAAGTCGAGAGGGGTCGAGTTACCGGAACCCAATGTGTGGTAGTAACTGTTCATGGATCACAAACACAGAACTCAGTTCCTGAGGACGGCTGCAATGAGACAACCCACCATGTACTCCTACATGGCCTCTCACCGCTACCTTTACCAAATCGTGTTCACACACTTAGTTCACACACGGTAGGACATGTTCACCACTTTCCAATTCATTCCCGATGAATCAGACCTGACTCAACTCTAAGCAGTAGCAGGCATGACAAACAAGCATGAATGAGTAGGCACAGCATGGCTCAAACAATTCCTACTCATGCTAGTGGGTTTCATCTAATTACTGTGGAATGACAGGTCATGCAAAGGATCAAGGGTTCAGCTACCGCAGCAAGTAACACTAGAGTCGTTGTTGTCCTAATGCAGTAAAATAGAGCAGGAGCGAGAGAGTGGGATTGTATCGAATGAACAAGGGGTTTTGCTTGCCCGCACTTCAAGATAATAGTTCTTCATCGGTGTCATCGAATAATCATCGCTCGGTACATCGCTCACCGAGGAGGGACAAACACCGCAACGAGAAAGAACGCAATCAATGCAATGCACATATATGATGCATGATCATGTTAAGGAACTGAATTTACCTAGTGCAATAATAATCCAAGTTAATTGAAGTGGAATTCAAACAAGGTTGAACTCCAACTCCAAATGCTATTTCATAAATTACCCTAATCATGATTCATCCTATTCAGTGAGGTTAACTTGTTTAAACATGCATGATCATGGCATAAACAGATTCTTCATATTTTTCTGATCATTTTTCATATATAAATTATTTCAATCTGAGCTACGGTTGAATTTCTATGAATTTTTGAAGTTTTGAATATATTCTGGAATTTCCTGAATTATATTAAATCTAGAAACCTAGTTATTGCGTCAGGATGACATCGGGGTGACGTCAGCAGGTCAAAGGCGCCAGGTCCAGGTCAAATCTGACGCGTGGGGACCACACGTCACTCACACATGATTTAAGCAGGGGGATTAATTAGCCTAACTAAAATCAGTATGCCGGGGCCCACATGGCAGTGGCACTAGGGTTGGTTAGCGCGGCCATTAGCGGCTAATGACAAGGCCACGTCGGCGTGGCCGGAGTTAGGCCGGCGACGACCAACCGAGCGGCGGTGGCTCGCCGGAGTTGCGCTAGGGCCGCGGCTGGGGCGCGAGGGCACCAGGAGGGAGCCCGTGATCCCGCGCATCTAGTGAGACCAACGGGAGGTGCGGGGGTGGCTGGGAGCAGCGCCGGCGGCGAGCAAGGCGGCGGCCGGAGCTACGGCATCGAGCGGAACGGGCTGCGGCACGACAGAGGAGCTGGGAGCGCGTTCGACTCACGGGAGCGAGCTCGCCGACCAGTGGTGGTGGCCGGAGCTACGGTGGCTAGGACCAACGGCGGCGACCAAGACGGCGGCGGCCGGAGTTCGGTGCTAGCGGGGCGGTGGCTACAGGGCGCGCGAGAGAGAGAGAGGTGAGGGGAAACGACGGCGAGCTCACATGGGTCGCGTAGAGACGGTCAGCGAGCTCGGGGAAGCGACGACGGTGGAGAATTGACGGTGAAGATCCTCGGCGGCCGGTGGTGGAGAAGGCGACGGTGAGACGAAGGAGGCCATCCGGGCTTGCTTCCTTCGGTGGAGAGGTTCAGCGGGAAGAGGCGGAGCTCAGGGGCATGTCGGGGAGGAGAGGGGGTGGCGGTGGCCGCGGCGAACGGCGACGGTGGCGACGAGGCCGCTCGGTCGCGTGAGGGAGAGGGCCAGAGAAGAGGGAGGAGCTCGGGGAGAGAGTGAGAGGGTCCAGGGGCGCGGCTGTCTCCGTGGCGTCGCGAGGAGGTCGGGGAGGCTGCCACCATGGCAGGAGGTGGCGCACGGGGCGTGGCGTGAGGCGACACGCCCGCCAAGAGGCGAGGTAGACGACGGGGTGAGGGGGTTTACGGTGGTGGGCTGGGCCAACTGGGCCAGCCAGGGAGGGGGGGGAAGAAGGCTGGGCTGTGGGCTGCCGGAGCTGGGCCAGCGTGGGGAGGTAAGTCGTAAGGGTTTTTTTCTTATTTTGTTTCCTTTTAAACATTCGACATTTGTTTGATTTATTTAAAATACCAAATCACTTTATTTAATTATGCCAATTTTTATAGGAGCTATTTATATTATTCCAGAGCTCCTCAACAAAAGGCACAATTTTTGGACAAAATTATATATATATAATAATGTATATCCAATGCAATTAGGTATGCATTAATTCCAAATGCCCAAATATAAATACTTATGAACTCCCAAAAATATTGGTTTGATTATTATCTCTGTCCAATATTTTCAGAGGGCCACATGAGCATTTTCTTGGACCTTTTGGAGCAATTTTTATTTTTTTGTCATTTCCAAAAATTATTCTGAGGGTTTCACAAATCCCCATTTCAAAGTTAAATGGAATTTAAACATGATGCACAAATGCAATGCTACTAGTTACAAGCAAGCTCTAGGGCTGATCTGGGGCTGTGACAGCTCACCCCCACTAAACAAGAATCTCGCCCCGAGATTCAAGACGTGAGGCAAGAGGAAAAGGGAAGTCACAAACTATCACAATCTTCATGATCCATTTGCCCTCCTCGAAAATGTTGGTTCAGTCCATCATCTTGGTCTTGACGTCCTTGCTTTCGAGGTCTTCACTTGACACGACAACAGAAAGAAGGGGAAACCCTAGAAGATTCGACCTTCACGAAGATCAAGTAAACATGATCGACTCACGGACTGAGACGGTGACACATCTCGAGTTGAGACACAAAACACATCGAGAGGGATGGAGGAACAAACGATGGGTTTTGATTGGTGGCAACAATTCCACGCTTAGAAAGATGGTGGATGGTGTCAAGGTGGTGAGAAAATATTTACCTTGATTCAATAACGGGCCACCTCGAGAAAGGTGACGCGAGGAACTATTCCCTTAAGTGGCAAAAAGAATTACTTTTGATACAGAGATCATTGAAACTCTTTATACCAGCCTAAGGCAAACACAAGCGATCATTTGATGGAATGCAAAGAAATGGTACACCCGGACTAGAATGGATGATGTGGACTACCTTGTTGAAGACAACGCAATGGATGATTTTTGCTTATCGCCGGAGGTGGAGGGGACCCATGGTAAGTCCACTTTTGAGGATGATCTTGAACATAATTTACTAAGAAGGCAGCCCATAGTGAAATGGCATAAGGACGGTGCAAGCTGGGAACGAAATGCAACTGTTGGACTGTTCCAACCATCATATCTGCCTGAGATTCAGATCTGGTTGGTGTTAGGATATTTCAGACTCATCATGTCTGAAAGGAAGGGTTGCAACACAATTCGACGAGATGGCGTTGCGAGATTCTCGGGATATGAACTACGATAGCAAGCTCCAAAACATGAGCTGGTTTTGCTACAAACATGTGAACATGTTTGTCCTAGACAAGCATGACCACATGGTAGTCTTATAATAAAACACTACCGAGTTCGGGTGGGGAACCATCCTCGAGGATATCGAAGTCCTTGTATAAGCCGCGGTCTTAGGAAGGAACTTCTTCTCCTTGAACAAATCAATCAGTGGCTTGGTGTGCTATGGAATTCATATGAAATGAAGAGGATCAGTCTATCATGCCATAGAATACTTCGCACGTGCATGACTGGCTTGGGATGATTCCAGAGGAAACGAAACAAACCTTTCTCAAATTCATGGCGGCAACTTACACCTAAAGCACATGAATTCGAGGAAGTCACTCCTTCCATCCAAGCGTAGGCTTCATGAACGGATCACGAAGGCATTGCTTACACAAGTTTCCAATACTACGTTGGTGTTCCACATGACTCATGGGGGAGACAAATTACTGCTGATGGGCTCAACAATAGCTCATCGGAATTTCCATATCACTGGACTTCCACCATCATGTGAACACGGTGATAGCATTGGTCAGGCCATAAGATATAATGGTGAATGCCCGAGGGTTCAACCACGAGTAAGACAACATTACGAATATCGTTGGTTCTGATTTGACTTGACAATGGCCCATACTCAAATCAAAGAATTGGTAGGACAATAGGTCCAACAACTGATCACGAGGACCAATTGATGAAGATATCATCTTTCTTCAACACACATTACATAAAAATATCCCTTTGGATCGAACTAGGTTAGGCAAGCTTTTATCTTCCAACTCTCCAAGTTATTGTCTAGCTTAACCAACTAGCTCAGGGATATCCAACACAGATTCTTGGAGAAGGGGTGGTCCACAGGAAACCAACTTGATCACGAGCCCAACATAACAGTCAGGAAGCAACCCGGTAACACTTCCAAGAGGATATTTGGAAAGTCACGAACCACCATATGTTACTAAGCTCGAGAACAATCTTGCTTTTCAGGGCAAGACGAAATGATCAAATGAGTGAGGACTAGACAAGATCCTAACTCATCAATCGAAGAGTGCACCGATAATAAGGACTAGGTAGCACGATCAATCTTAGGATGATGGTTTAATGACCAACACGCTAAGAATGAGAATATTGTCCATTCACTACCAAGCAACGAGGTTGCTAGGAGTATTGATTTCACACATCACAATTCACTTGTCGGCATTCCGGTTACATCAAAAGGGGCCGAGGAATGAATAATGATGGCGAGAAGTATCACTGCGTCAAGAATTCCTAAGAGGTTGTGCAATTCCCATGACATTCTTGACATAAGATGGCAATACTTCAGGGTAGAACAGAATCAAAAGCTGAATTGGCATTTTGATCTGCGGGATACAACTACTTTGACCCAATCCTAGAAATGGATGAGGTAATCGAGTTTGTTTCTCCTAGTCATTCCGAATAGAATGGCTTGACGGACCGCAAGGATAAAATGCATCGATGAACACAAATGCACACATACCCTTGGCTATCAATTGATAGATGAAGGTCGAAGGCATCTAAGAGAACAACTCAAAGGAACATATAATTTTCTGAGTTGTGGATGCACAGATTAGTATGTCGAGCAAGCTCAACATTTCTTCCGAATAACCCATGCAAAAAAGTAGAATTGGCAGATTCACAATTATGAATGGAGAACTCCTCAAGAGCACTCTTATTGTGATCTTTTGGCTCAAAAGAACTTCTGCCATAAGCGGTTCGTAGTATTTGAAAGAAGGAAATACCACGGACCTCGAGGACTATCGCAAAGGTTACTAATATCCTAAAGGCACTAGCAAATACTAACAACATGAAGTAGGATGAATCTCGGGTTCAGAAACCCAGGAGTAGAATACCTACTGCTAGATGGCATCATGGGATGCTTTCCAGAATAATGGCCAGAATCATCACACTGAGGATACAAAAGCATTGCTAAATTGCTAGGTGACTTCCTAGACATCTAGGGTCATAATAATAGTTCCAACATATATGTCGAGGCAATGGAGTACCTCGACTGACTGGTTAGTGTTCTTAATCTGGCTCAAAAGAACATCAGGAACGGGAGGAAGGGATTTGCAAATGCATCAGACTATTTAGAGAACTGGGATAGCTCGGACAGCATAACGGCTGTAAATGCTCAAAATGATTTGAGACATCTTGCAAAAATGGTGGCATAACCACTCAACAACATCATGACAAGATTCTGAGATCAACAGTTATCATACAGGAATAGTAGGAACCGAACTGGGGATTAAAACCAACAATCTTATAAGTCTATGGATTAGTAACACGTCATCCTGATAGATAGATGAGAAGCCTAGTTCTTAAACCCGTAGAAGAGAAGAGGATGACTCAGATCGAAGGCCATGAGGTATAAGGAGTAAAAGAGCCTTACGCCCCTTCCACAATCAATTCCCTTATATAACTAAAGCATTTCTAGACACAACTTCACCAGTTTGGCTTGGTAATCCTCTGAGCAGTCAGGGCTCGATACCAACGCTGTCGGGACCCGATCCTAAGTCACACCGATCTAGCATGTAACACATCATATCACTTTGCGGCCTCACGCACGGTATTCCCACGGTGTCGCCTTACCATGGCCCGGGACCGTTTGCGTCTTTTGGCTCACGATATGATAGTGTCGCTAGCATCCATATGACAAAGAACCCGGCCGACATGGCTAGTCGTGAACCCAAAGCGGCGCTAACCTATGGGGACAGGCATACATGAATCACATCGAGCATGTCGGTCATCAACGTATATATTCGGGCTGTAGCACTGGCTAACAGGACTCCGGTATCCCGGCTGTAGCAGGCTAGGCAGGACTCGAATAACACCGCGTGACATTTCCCGAAGGACAGACATAGGGACGAAGTGAAACACATGCCGCCAGTCAAGTGTCCAAGCAGTAGTCTGGGCTAGCAGGACTCCGTGAACCGGGCTGTAGCGGACTACTATCGCCGGAGGCACGAGACTACATTTCCCCATATGAGAGGCTGCCAAGGATAAACAACTAGTTTGTCGGATCCCACACATACCAAGCATTTCAAACAAACACACATTATGCTCAATATGCGTAGATACAACATGGCATCACAACATAACTCTCGACTCAAAATATTATTCATTAGGCTCCGAGGAGCGAGATATTACAAACATGGGTCTCATGACCCAACACTCGAGCATACAAATCAAAGCACAAGCGGAAGCTAAACATGTCCAGGTACGCATAACTACAAATGAAAAAGGCTGAGAAGCCCGACTATCTACCAGATCCTGCCGAGGCACAAGATCGTAGCTGAGGTAACAAGCTAAACGTCAAGTCCACGTGGAACTACTAGCGAGACCGACGTCTCTCGCAAAACATAAAATAAGCAAGCGTGAGTACAATTGTACTCAGCAAGACTTACATCGAACTAACTACATATGCATCATTATCAAAAGGGGTGGTGGAGTTTGACTGCAGCAAGCCAGCTTTGACTCGGTGGCTATCCTGAACTACGATTGCAAGTAACTCTTTTGAGGTGGCGCTACGAGTCCACATATTCACCATATCAATACACCACTATGGATCCGCTCCGTCTACCTCGAGAAACGCCATCCATAGCACTCACGCTTATCTTGCGATTTTAGAGTATCCACTTTCACTTGTCTATGAACTATGCAAGGGGTCCAAGTTTCCATATCCGAGGAATCCGGCTATTGAATAGATAATGATAACCCTGCAGGGTGTACTTCTTCACACGCTCTCGCCACTTATCGCCTCAGACACGTCATGTACCTCGGCAACCTTCAAGCGGAAGCCGGGCGAGGGAGTCGGCCACGACCTGACTAACCACACAAGTCTCTCGTTCAGGTTTATCGCCTATTCGGTTCCATCCGCAAGGAGATCCGCCGAGGTGTCGCTCACGGCCCCAAACGATGTGAGCAGGGTTCCCAAGCCCACCAACCGGTGCCACTTGGTACACCGTACCACAGGCCTAGTCTGTCCCAAGCCCACCTGCACGGGTGCCACTTGGTAGACTACTAACACTACCTACAAACACCGAAACTAGTTGCAACTCACGGACAGAGATCAAGTTGATTAATAAGTCGAGAGGGGTCGAGTTACCGGAACCCAATGTGTGGTAGTAACTGTTCATGGATCACAAACACAGAACTCAGTTCCTGAGGACGGCTGCAATGAGACAACCCACCATGTACTCCTACATGGCCTCTCACCGCTACCTTTACCAAATCATGTTCACACACTTAGTTCACACACGGTAGGACATGTTCACCACTTTCCAATTCATTCCCGATGAATCAGACCTGACTCAACTCTAAGCAGTAGCAGGCATGACAAACAAGCATGAATGAGTAGGCACAGCATGGCTCAAACAATTCCTACTCATGCTAGTGGGTTTCATCTAATTACTGTGGAATGACAGGTCATGCAAAGGATCAAGGGGTTCAGCTACCGCAGCAAGTAACACTAGAGTCGTTGTTGTCCGAATGCAGTAAAATAGAGCAGGAGCGAGAGAGTGGGATTGTATCGGAATGAACAAGGGGGTTTTGCTTGCCTGGCACTTCTGAAGATAATAGTTCTTCATCGGTGTCATCGAATAATCATCGTCGGTACATCGTCTCACCGAGGGGGACAAACACCGCAACTCGAGAAAGAACATAATCAATGCAATGCACATATATGATGCATGATCATGTTAAGGAACTGAATTTACCTAGTGCAATAATAATCCAAGTTAATTGAAGTGGAATTCAAACAAGGTTGAACTCCAACTCCAAATGCTATTTCATAAATTACCTAATCATGATTCATCCTATTCAGTGAGGTTAACTTGTTTAAACATGCATGATCATGGCATAAACAGATTCTTCATATTTTTCTGATCATTTTCATATATAAATTATTTCAATCTGAGCTACGGTTGAATTTCTATGAATTTTTGAAGTTTTGAATATATTCTGGAATTTCCTGAATTATATTAAATCTAGAAACCTAGTTATTGCGTCAGGATGACATCGGGGTGACGTCAGCAGGTCAAAGGCGCCAGGTCCAGGTCAAATTTGACACGTGGGGACCACACGTCAGTCACACATGATTTAAGCAGGGGGATTAATTAGCCTAACTAAAATCAGGGCGTCGGGGCCCACATGGCAGTGGCACTAGGGTTGGTTAGCGCGGCCATTAGCGGCTAATGACAAGGCCACGTCGGCGTGGCGGAGTTAGGCGGCGACGACCAACCGAGCGGCGGTGGCTCGCCGGAGTTGCGCTAGGGCATGGTGGCGCGAGGGCACCAGAGGGAGCCCGTGATCCCGCGCATCTAGTGAGACCAACGGAGGTGCGGGGTGGCGGGAGCAGCGCGGCGGCAGCAAGGTGGCGGCGAAGCTACGGCATCGAGCGGAACAGGGCTGCGGCACGACAGAGGAGCTGGGGAGCGCGTTCGACTCACGGGAGCGAGCTGCGTCGACCGATGGTGGTGGCGAAGCTACGGTGGCTAGGACCAACGGCGGCGACCAAGACGGCGGCGGCCGGAGTTCGGTGCTAGCGGGGCGGTGGCTACAGGGCGCGCGCGAGAGAGAGAGGTGAGGGGAAACGACGGCGAGCTCACATGGGTCGCGTAGAGACGGTCAGCGAGCTCGGGGAAGCGACGACGGTGGCGAATGACGGTGAAGATCCTCGGCGGCGGGTGGAGAAGGCGGCGGTGAGACGAAGGAGGCCATCCGGCTTGCTTCCTTCGGTGGAGAGGTTCAGCGGGAAGAGGCGGAGCTCGGGGCATGTCGGGGAGGAGAGGGGTGGCGGTGGCAGCGAACGGCGGCGGTGGCGGCAGGCGCTCGGTCGCGTGAGGGAGAGGGCCAGAGAAGAGGAGGAGCTCGGGAGAGAGTGAGAGGGTCAGTGGGGCGCGTGGCTGTCTCCGTGGCGTCGCGAGGAGGTCGGGAGGCTGCCACCTTGGCAGGAGGTGGCGCCGCAGGCGTGCGTCGCAGGCGACACGCCTCTGCCAAGATGGCGAGGTAGACGACGGGGTGAGGGGGGTTTACGGTGGTGGGCTGGGCCAACCCCAGGCCAGCCAGCCAGAGGAGGGGGGGGGAAAGAAGGCTGGGCTGTGGGCTGCCGGGAGCTGGGCAGCGGTGGGAGGTAAGTCGTAAGGGTTTTTTCTTATTTTGTTTCCTTTTAAACATTCGACATTTGTTTGATTTATTTAAAATACCAAATCACTTTATTTAATTATGCCAATTTTTATAGGAGCTATTTATATTATTCCAGAGCTCCTCAACAAAAGGCACAATTTTGGACAAAATTATATATATATAATAATATATATCCAATGCAATTAGGTATGCATTAATTCCAAATGCCCAAATATAAATACTTATGAACTCCCAAAATATTGGTTTGATTATTATCTCTGTCCAATATTTTCAGAGACCCACATGAGCATTTTCTTGGACCTTTTGGAGCAATTTTTATTTTTTTGTCATTTCCAAAAATTATTCTGAGGGTTTCACAAATCCCCATTTCAAAGTTAAATGGAATTTAAACATGATGCACAAATGCAATGCTACTAGTTACAAGCAAGCTCTAGGGCTGATCTGGGGCTGTGACACCTTTGCACCTGTCGCTAGACTCGCATATTACTCGCCTATGCTAACCATCACAATATCACTTTATATCAAATGGATGTGAAAAGTGCATTCCTCAATGGTAAGCTTGAGGAAGAAGTATATGTTGCTCAACCCCCAGGTTTTGAAGATCCAAAGAATCCTGACAAAGTCTTCAGACTAAATAAGGCCCTCTATGGCCTCAAGCAAGCCCTCGGTGGTATGATACATTGAAGGAATTCTTCGTGAAGAATGGCTTCACACCAGTTCACTCGACCCTACTCTCTTTACTAAATCATATGATGGTGAACTATTTGTGTGCCAAATATATGTTGATGATATTATCTTTGGCTGTACTGACCAACGTTATAGTGATGAATTTGCCTATATGATGAGTGAAGAATATCAAATGTCTATGATGGGAGAGTTGAAATTCTTCTTAGGTCTTCAAATTCGTCAACAACACAATGGCATATTCATATCTCAGGAGAAATACCTCAAAGATGTCCTGAAGAAATTTGGCATGCAAGATTGCAAAGGCGTCAAAATTCCTATGCCCACAAATGGCCATCTATGCACTGATGAAAATGGTATTGACTTCGATCACAAGGTATACCGCTCCATGATTGGTTCTTTATTGTACTTATGTGCATCTAGGCCAGATATAATGCTTAGTGTTTGCATGTGTGCCCGATTTCAAGCTACACCGAAGGAATCACACCATAAGGCTGTGAAGCATATTCTTCGATATCTAGCTCACACACCAACACTAGGATTATGGTACCCCAAGGGCTCTACTTTTGATCTCATTGGATATTCTGACTCTGACTATGCTGGTGATCGTGTGGATCGCAAGTCAACATCTGGTACTTGTCATTTCCTCGGACGATCTTTGGTCTGTTGGTCCTCGAAGAAACATAACTGTGTATCACTGTCCACTGCGGAAGCTGAATACATTGCTGCTGGCTCGTGTTGTGCTCAATTACTATGGATGAAGCAAACCCTCAAGGACTACGGCATCAACGTGAAGAATGTGCCTCTCTATTGTGACAATGAGAGTGCCATCAAGATTGCTCACAACCCAGTTCAGCACTCGAAGACAAAGCACATTCAAATTCGTCATCATTTTCTTCGTGATCATGTGTTGAAGGGCGACATCTCCATCGAGCACGTGAAGACTGAAGAACAGCTAGCTGATATCTTCACTAAGCCCTTGGATGAGAAGAGATTTAGCAAGTTGCGGTGTGAGCTAAATATCTTAGAATCTTCGAATGTTCTTTGAAAAGGCACACATCCTAACACTTATGCAAAATTGATGACTTAGATGTGCAACACATGAAGAAACGTTTTTCTTCAATCAATGAAGAATAACACTCTAAGTGTGAAGAAATTAATGAAGAATTTGATTCTCAGAACCCTCGACAATTGTACAGCGGTGTCTGAAATCATCATTCTTATCTGATGGGTCACGCCACCACCAAAGTTGAAAATCTTCAATTTGAGTTTTTCCTCAGTTTTGAAATTCTTCAGTTTTTGAAATTCTTCAGTTTTTCAAATTCTTCAGTTTTTCAAATTCTTCAACTTTGCAAAATCTTCACTGTTTCCGTCGTCTTTCTTCATTGGCTATATATATATATATATATGGATTTATGTCCTCTACAGCATTCACTTATGGCTATTTCTTCAAGTCGCTTTTTCTGCTAAGTGAATGTGATCGGACCCTTTCCCCTCTATGCTATACTCAACCCAATCCATTCACAAATTCTTCATGTGCGTTCTACCTTGAAACTCGTTCAAATTCTTCACTTGTGTCCTTGACAGCTGAAGAAATTACAACGGAACTTTAAAACAAATCTTATTCAAACCGTTCCGCATCCCACGATGCTTTATTATATTCACCACGATCGTACACGATCTCCACTACACAAGCGTGGGTGACACATGTCGTGAGAAGGAAGCGGTCAGAGCACGTTAAGTCCTAAATCTTGGACGATCCGTTTTCACCGTGGCTATAAATACCCATCTCTCCTTCCTCACTCTTTTACTCCGCTCGACCTCTCTCCCGCCGAGCTCCTCAAAACCCTAAGCGCCGCTTCTCCACTCCATCGTCGCCGGTGAGGAAAAGCTTCACTGCCTTGACCTCTTCGCCGACGTACTCGCGCCGACCGTGGAATATCTTCACTCCGCCGTCGCCGTAGCTGATTTCCTCTGCCAAGTTAGGGCGGAGAAGATCTGAGCAGACGAACTTCCCAACTGTTCATCTCAGTTAAATCGTGTTCTTCACTTGAGTAAATTAAAGTTACTTTTATTACTCGCTTTGATTCTCAAATCTTCTTCAAATTCTTCAAAGGTGTTTATTCTCCAAATCTTCATACATATGAACACCTCAAATCTCTTGACTCATTTCTCTAAGCAATGATTTTCTTCAAGATTCCTCAATTGTGTGGATCTTGATCTATACAACTCTGGAACCTAAGACAAAGAACGCTTAGTGAAATTCTTCAAAACTCATCTGGTCAAAATCCTCAAAACTTGTTCTTTTGAAAAACCTTACGAGAACGATATGACCTCTTCAAATTCCTCGCACCTATACTCTGTTCACAGGTACAAATGTCTGCTGCTGAATCCCTAGGTTCTCATCAACTTAACTCATTTGCAGCATTCCTCGAAGAAAAACTGCACACTTCTTCAGAGAACTCAATTGTTCAATTTCCTCACCTGAAGAAAATGGCAGATGGTAAGAAGCCGCAGAAGGGAGGATAGAAACCTGAGGTCATGACAGCATTCGAAATCCCTGAGGAAATATATGCTGACTACTGTACACCAGATGAGGAAAGCAAAAATCAATGCAAGGTGCGTATACAGAAGATTGAACGGAGATGGGCACGGGAATGGAAGGAATACCGATATGTAACACCTAAGTACATGAAGAAATTCGCGTTAAATCCTCCATGCCCAAGAGCTCCTTTGGCACCAGGCCAAATAGCTGATCCCACTAGCGTCAAACGCGGTGAGGACTTTCCTGATGAGTGGGCTAAATGCCAAGCAAAGTTGGCTAAGCAAGCAAAGGAAGCGGTGAAGAAATTCAATGAGGATTCTGCCGCTGCTGCTGCCACTGAGGTCTCGGTCAAACCGAGGAAATCAATGCAAAAGAAGTCTGCTAATAAGCCAAGTGCTTCATCATCTGCGCCCTCACGGCCAAGTTCATCAGCAGCTCCCTCCAGGCAAATTCCTCAGCAGCAAATTCCTCACACCGCTACTGTTCCATCAAAGTCCTCAACTGCTCCGTCCAAACCTTCAGTTCCTGTGCACCTAGCTACATGTCAAAGGACTGCTGGTTTCTCAATTGCCTCAGGCATCTCTGCAAGTTCCTCAGCTGCCCTCAATTCTTCATCTGGCCCGACTCTGCTGAAGACAAAAGCAACAGCTGGACGTGGTCCTCGGCCTAGCCCAAGGAAGAAACAGCTTGTAGTCCACGTGCCATCTGATGATGAGGCATCTGATGAAGAACTTGAAGAAATCATCAGAGACCGCCAAGTTAGGGCCGCTAGAGCCAAAGGTACATCTGTGCCACTGCTTTTGGACCCAAAGAAAGTCCTCGACTTCATCGACCTCTGGCACAATGATCCCAATACCCCTCTGCCTGATCTTCCTTTGACACCTGGTCAAAGTCATGCGTTGACTCACTTCATCGCTGAAGAAAAATGGAAGTTTGAGAAGGCGAGGGAAATCAAGAAGGCTCAATACAGGAAGGAGAGGTTCCTGAAGAAAAACGTTGTCAAGATGACACCTGAGGAACTCCTTCAAATCAAAACGACATTCGAACCTCAGCAAGAACTTGACACATACTATGCTGATTGGCAAGTAGTCAAGACCAGATTCAATCGATCGACGAAGAAAATCACAAGTGTTGCTGCACCTGTGCAACGTGAAAATCCTCAGGCTGAAGCATCAGTTCAGCCTACTGAAGAAAATGCTGATTCCAGGGCTGATGAAGAAATTCCAGCCGCTGAAGAAACTGCTCAAGTCAGGGCAACTGCATCAGTTGCGCCTGAAGAAATTGCTCAAGACAGGGGAACTGCATCAGTTGCTCCTGAAGAAACTGCACCAAATTCCTCAGCTCCTCCTGCGCCAACTCCAACTCCAATTCTTCCATCTGCTTCTGATGTGAAGAAAACCAAGGCTGCGGAACGAGCTGCTGTGAAGAAAAGGAAAGCATCAGCTGAGTCAGATTCTTCAACTGCAAAGAAAATGAAGCCAATGACCAGCTCTGTTGAGAACCCAATTGATGCTGTTCCAATTTCCTCCATACCATCAAAGGAAGTAGTTCCTTTTGGAGAAGAATATGAGGTGCCAACGGTTCGATGAAGAACATCAATCTGCTGCTTCATCAGAGAAAATTGATGAAGAAATTGAAGTGGAAGCTATCCCTTCAACCCCGGTCATTCCCTCATCAGACCATGAAATTCCTCAAGCTGGTACTGAGGAAATTGAAAATGAAGATGTGGATATTGGATGTACCACTCCGTGATCAATGATGACTTTGGGAAAGTCAACATCCCAATACTCCTCTCTTCACCCCGCTTCAACAAGTTCCTCACTCCCTGCATGCACTGTCCAAATAGACTCAAGGAAATCAACCCGCTGGTTACGTGCATGAAGAAATTCCAGCCACTAGTGCTGATGAAACTGCTGCTGCTGATAATCCTCGGTCAGTGCTGTTGAGGAACAAGAAATTCCTCAAGTGAAGAACCTGAACTTACGATTCTGAGGTGGTGATGCAACTTATCGACACCCTCCGCCAAAGCGAAGAATCCGTTCTCAACCAAACAAAAGTTCAAGGCTGAAGATTTCTTTGCCGAGCATGTGTTCTTCACTGAATATAATCCTTATGATTCTGCTCGCATTAGGAAGAGGCGTTTCTGGACTGCTAGTCAAGCAAACTTCTATTCCTCAGTGCTTTTCAACAAGGACAAAATCTTCGATCATGCTCATATTCCTCATGTGGATATGGAGTCGCTGCCAGGCTTTGAGCCCGTCCTAAGTGTTCTTCACGACGCAGGTCTCCTAAACTTCTGCACTGATATTTGTGATTGGAACGAAGAGCTAATTCTTCAGTTCTATGCAACACTGCACATCACCGGAGACGCTGAAGATGTGACTTCATGGGTCTTAGATTGGATGACCGAAAACACTCACTACAAGGCACCAGCAAGTGAATTGCTTCGTGCCCTCCCACTCAGTCCTCCGATTGATGGTGCACGTCGCATCTATGAAGAAAAGGAACTTTCAAATCACTATATGCAAGTGCTGATGAAGCCATTGAAGCCAAGGCAGGCACCAAGAACCAAATTCCTCGTCAAGGAATTATTATATGTGCCTCGGACCGTCTATCGAATTTTGACGAAGACTATGAGTCCTATCAAGGGCCACGACTCGAATGATGAAGAGGTCGTTGGCATCATGAAGAATATGCTTTTCAACATCATCCATGGCGTTCCCGTCAATTTCCATGATTTCTTCATGAGGACTCTGGCTAACATTGCCATGTCACCTTTTGAGCTGAAGCCTTATGCACCTTGGATTATGAGATTCATCAGGTCAAGATCTTCACTGAATTACAAGGCTGATACTTTGAACCACTGCAGCTACCTGCCCCCGATTGAAGTCCTCAAACGGCCAATTGCCTCAGCTGATGAAAAGGGAAAGGCTGCTGCTGTGATAGATGAAGGCATTCGTCCATTGGATGGACAGTTTCGCAAAGCAGCATCCTACTCCACCAATGATGACTCTGCCACACATGACTCTGCAGCAAATACCACTGTCAAGCAAAATCCTCAAGGAACTGCACCCAGGGTGATGACTGATCGTGAATTACTCCTCAGTCTTCATCAGAAGGTTGATCGCAATCATAAGTGGGTCAAACGTCAGTTTGGTACTCTTCTTTACAACCTGACCTCAACTCACAATGCAGTGAAGAAAAACCACTACTATCTTCATGAAACCTTCAAGCGCACCTGGGCTGTTCTTTCACATGTCTACAATGAAGAAGAACTGCAATCAATGGGACTCAAGGAAGAATTTGACTGGTCTGCACCTCCTCCGAAGAAATTCAAGAAGGTCAAAGTTCCTTCCTTGGTGGCCAGCTCCTATTCTTCATCTCGCGATCTTGATGAAAATGAAGATTTGGAAGACACTGCTGCTGGTCCTACTTCAATGAACAACCCGACAATCTTTGGCGCTCCGTCTTCAACTTGAAATTCTTCAAGGCGTTAGTCCTCAGTTTCGATCCTTTTGGTCATTCGATGACAAAGGGGGAGAAATTTGAGTTAGTCTTCAAGCGGGTCTCGTTTTTGTCTATATACAATATTTTATTAAGTTACAACTCTCGTTCTTCCGAAACCTTTTATTGGATCGAGTTGTAATCTTAAACCCGATGGTGCTTTGATACTTTTGATGCATTATGCTTTTGCTCTATGCTCTGATTACAGTAGTGTTGATATGCTCTGATATTTGTTATGCTCTGATCCTCATGAGCTCGGTGAAAATCTTCAAATCGATTTGGGATCTGATACTCATGAAAAGTTTCAAATTCCTCATACGCATTGGGCTCTGATACTCTTTATGCATTATTTTGCATGCTCTGAATACCATCAAGCACCATATTTCATCATGCATTTCAAATTCCTCATATTATATGTCAAATGCGTGTATGAATTACAAGATATAGGGGGAGATCTCCATGATTCAATTCTTCAAATGTGCATTGCCTCAAAGAAAATTCCTCACTATGCACATCTTGAGGGGAGTTCTTCTATATCTTGCAATCAAAATCCTCATTATCGGTGTTTACACTTCATATATTTATCCCGTTGAAAACTTAACCTATGTTGTCATCAATCACCAAAAGGGGAGATTGTAAGTGCATCTAGTGCCCTTAGTGATTTTGGTGTATTGAAGACTTATAGGTTAAGTAACTAATGCGCTTGTGAGTGTACACAGGTCTATAAGTCTATGAGGAGTTTGATATTTACAGAGAAAGTCGACCCTAAAATGAAGTTCTTCAACTGAAGACTTTGATATTCGAAGACTTTAGAAGACTTTGAAAGTGAAGAAATTGGTGTGATCTGAAGAGTTGGTATTCGCTGAGGAACATGAGCGTGAAGACTTTTGTTTTCGTAGTTTCATTTTCTCTTTCTTGAGTCATAGGAAACACCGTCTTTGTTAAAGGGGGTCGAGGAAATACTAAGGAAAAATTTCCATTTGATGCTCAACTCAAAATCCTACACCTACCAATCCCTTGAGTGAAGCTTTTGAAATCTCATACAGTTCAGTCAATTTCTTGATGGATGAGACGAAGCTCTTACAGTCACCGAGAATTTGTTCGATCGAGGAGTTAGGAATTCGCCAAATCTGAATTGCCTACACATGAGGAACATGATAGCCCTGAGGAATTTGATGTTCAAATTTCCGACCGTTGCTGTGCTGCGTGCCAGCTGTCCCAAATATCTTATCCACCTAACGGTCATATCATTGAAGGGCATTTATGTCTTATCATGTCGGGCTGCTCCCTAGGCTATAAATAGCCGCCCCCTACAACCACTAGTTGGTTGGCTGCTCCGAGAGAACTTGACACTTGTCATTTGAGAGCCCAAATGGGAAGGTCCCTTCATCATTGACCAGGTCCTAACGGTAGGAGCATACCGTCTGCAAACGCATCGGATAACCGACTCGAGCGAACCCATGGAGCGCAGCCCGTCTCACGAAGATTCTACGCCTAAGTGCGGACTCCAAGTTCGTTTCCTTCCTCCGTCCGCATTCTTTATTTTTGCTTTTGTGATGTCTTTTATTTCTCTCCTTCCTCCTTCTTCTTGCAGCCTCTAGAGGCTCGTTTGCGCTTTTTCCGCACACACTTGATGCGCTGTCCGCGCTCATTATACCTGGGGGCTTCTTTAACAGAAGCTTATTTATATGGGCTTCATGCCCAACACATGCGTTAAACTTCCGCATGTACCTTTTATTCACCATTATATGCATCGATATGACTTAAGTTTTGGCCAAGCTAGGTTGCTGGCTCCTGTGCTTACCCCTACGTTCCCGATTGTTCGGCTAGGTGGTAAAGCGAGCACCTCTGCGATTGCTATTGTCGGGTCAGCCAGATGTGTACCTCAGACTGGGTGTAGCCAAAAGCTAGCGTTCTTAAGGGAATATTCAGTCGGTGAACTGAAAGACGATTTATAACTATTTACCCATCTGCCCCCAGATGATTTTCTGCTTTCATAGCAGTTTTGACATGCACTTTAGGGCATGCATCCCAGCGAAAGGAACCCTTAACGTAACTATTCTCCCTGGAAGATGTTTCTTACTACCCATGTAATATAACATAACTAGTTTGGCACTTGTCTGATACAGCAACAATGACCCCTACGCCTTGTCTCCATGCATACCACGGTTCTTATATAACCACGAAGGTATTGGACACACTCCGGACTATTGGGTCCGGAGGTTGAAGCAAAAGGTCCGCTACGACAAGCGATCTACAATCCGGCTAGAAGACATTTTTCATGTCATATTTTTACATAGTCAACTCAACTCATTGTATTCCTCCTCAATGCCAACTAATAGGCTATCTAATTTACAATCTTGCTGGGAATACTTGGCGGCCAATTCTACTTGGCGTACACTAACTTACTGGATCTCCATCCCATCCAGCCACACAGTCCGACCTCGGCCATGTGGTTTGGGTCAACCCGTGTACCACGTCTTCACCATGGCCCAGCCTCCTGGCGCCTTGACGGCAGGCCGATATCTTCCATAGCGGAGCGCGCCGTGCTCCATGAAGCCGCTCTGCCAGCTCCCCATGCCTTGGGCAGGGAGATAGATGGCCACAAGGCTTGGCCGATGCCTTTCATCACCTGCCGGACTCGTTCATGCAGCTGACGCAATTCGGGAAGAAGATCACCCGAAGAATTGGGCATCTCCTCCTCAGGAAGACCTGTGAGCAAACCTACATACATCTTTATGTTAGTGGCCTTCCTCGCGAACTCTTTTTCAAAGTGTAAGTGCATCTGGTGCCCTTAGTGATTTTGGTGTATTGAAGACTTATAGGTTAAGTAACTAATGCGTTTGTGAGTGTACACAGGTCTATAAGTCTATGAGGAGTTTGATATTTACAGAGAAAGTCGACCCTAAAAATGAAGTTCTTCAATCAAGACTTTGATATTCGAAGACTTTAGAAGACTTTGAAAGTGAAGAAATTGGTGTGATCACGAAGACTTGGTATTCGCTGAGGAACATGAAGCGTGAAGACTTTTGTTTTCGTAGTTTCATTTTCTCTTTCTTGAGTCATAGGAAACACCGTCTTCGTTAAAGGGGGTCGAGGAAATACTAAGGAAAAATTTCCATTTGATGCTCAACTCAAAATCCTACACCTACCAATCCCTTGAGTGAAGCTTTTGGAAATCTCATACAGTTCAGTCAATTTCTTGATGTGAGAGACGAAGCTCTTACAGTCCTTGAGGAATTTGTTCGGCCGAGGAGTTAGGAATTTGCCGGTCTGAATTGCCTACAGTGAGAACATGATAGCCCGAGGAATTTGATGTTCAAATTTCCGACCGTTGCTGTGCTGCGCGCCAGCTGTCCCAAATATCTTATCCACCTAACGGTCATATCATTGAAGGGCATTTATGTCTTATCATGTCGGGCTGCTCCCTAGGCTATAAATAGCCGCCCCCTACAACCACTAGTTGGTTGGCTGCTCCGAGAGAACTTGACACTTGTCATTTGAGAGCAACCCATCCTCCGAGGACTTTGGCGAAAATCATCAAGTGAGGAAAAACCCAAAGTGAGGAAAACCCAAAACCAAACCCCAACAAACCCAAAGTGATTGAGCATCACTGAAGAAATTGATCAGCGTGGATCCGGCGCTTTTACCTTTGAAGACTGTGCTTCTTCCAGACGGTTAGGCGTCACGGTCTAGAGCATCAAGAGGAATTGTGGATTGCGGGTGACCAAGTATGTGAAGGTTTGGAAGTCGCTGAAGACTTAGCACGAGTGATTGGGCGAGGTCTGCGTGACCCTAGTTCAAGGAGAATCTGGTGAGGACTTGGTGTCTGAGCTGCGTGCTCGATGATTGGGTGTCCGGGACTGCGTGTCCTCGAGTTTAAATACTCAGCCGCTCCAACCAGACGTACAAGCGAGACAGCAGTTGGAACTGGTCTACAAATCATTGTCTTCACCAACCTACCTGGTTCTATTTCCTCAACCTTTTCATTTCCTCATTCTTGTGTTGAGTGTTTGTCATATCTGTGTTTGAAGACTTTGGTGAAGACTTTCTCAATTTCCTCAGTTCTATTTCTTGATCTGTTTGTCTTCATCTTGTGTTATCCTGTGATTACGCTTTACGTACTCTGTGATTGTCTTCATTTCATCATGATGACTATGCCAGTAATCTGCTATGCTTACTTCGAGTACTTATTCCGCTGCATGTATTTCTTAGCTAAGGAATTTCCTCACCAGCAAATTCCTCAGTGAAGAATTTGTAAAATTCTCTAAAAATCGCCTATTCACCCCCCCCCCTCTAGTCGATATAACGCACTTTCACAAAGTTCGCTCAAGCACTTACTGAAAATGCCGCGACGAAGCCGCCGATTCTCCTTTACGGAGTCAGACAACTAGGCACGAACGTCCTTTAGTTCCTCACCCAGCTTGTTGTTGGCGTCTTGGAGGTCATTCTTCTCCTGCCGCACTCTCATAAGCACGCTCTCGCCGGCCTTTAACTGGCGTAAGAGTTGTTGCTTGTCCAGATCTAGTCCGGCGCCATCTGCAATGTTTTTGTCAGATTTACACACCCGCCGACTTTATAAACTATTTATCTTTTAAAGCATATATTACGGAGGGGTCTCTGTGGCTCCCTCATGGCGGCTAGTGCGGCCTCAAGTTGGGCCTTGCACCCTTCAAGCTCCTGGGAAAGTCGGGTATTATTTTCTGTAAGATCCTGCATAACAAATGATCCTTAAATCAGTTATTCTAACTATTTTAAGTCTCGGGGGCTACTGGCATATATAACTGTCAAATTATCTTACCCGTATGTCCGTTACATACTGCTCCGTGGCTCAGCTAGACCATCTTGGCGGCACGAGTGCGCATCTCGAATCAAAGGCATTCAAGGCCTCTTGGGAGAAACATGCGTCACGAAGAACTGTCCGGCGACGCCTGTGATTCAAGGCGCTCTCCACCTCGGAGTTGGTGGCGGACAACCTGTCGGCATCCTCTGTCGGAGGAGCATCCGACGCACGTCTCGTGCTCGCCTCAACCTCCGGACCCGGCTTTGAAGCTTGGCCGGTGAAGGTTCGATTGGCAACCTCTCCGGACTCAGTCCGGTGAGCGCTCTTTTTACTGAAAAGAGCATCGGCGTTAGTACGCCTTCCAGGAATCAATCCTGGGAGTATGGTGACACACCGTACCTTTGCGGCGGAGTTTCGATCTGAACAACACTTCTTTTTAACCGGGGCCGCACTGCCCTTTGTTGGCTAGCGGCCGCAGGCTCGGCTTCCCGCCTCGAAGGAACCCCCTGCGAAACACCATTGGTATACGATGATAAAAAATAAGCATGGATGAGTCATTATTAGGGTTTTGGGATCTTAGTCTCAGTTACCTGTGGGGCTGGAAGTATTCGGGGTAATCGGCCGTAATGGCTACCAAAGCATTGTCGATGCTAGGTTGGTAGAACACCCGTCGATCAACTCCACCGTTATATCCGGATCCTCTTGGGTCGGATCGAGGACCGCTCGGATCCTCGGGTTGTGAAGGCGGGCTGTGTATCTTCTCCACAGTCCGGCGCAGTTCCTGCAAAAAACCATGAAATGAGATATTTAACTACGGGAACATGGATCGGACAGGTCACATAGATGTTTGCTTACCCAGCTTCGAGGATTATTCGAAGAAAACTCCTTCAGTGGGTTGACACGGAGGAAATTCTCCTCCTCTCCTTTGTACATGGCAGACAAGATCTTCACCAGTTCGGTGACCGATCCTGGCCCTTTGTGGCCATGACGGGTGGCATCGTCCTCCCTGTTGAAGTCCCACATGGGGTGGCCCCTGTATGGGAGCGGCTGCACTCCCCTCATGATGCAGATTGCCATGACTCCTGTCATGGTCAATCCGGCATGAGCCAGTAACCTTATTCGGCTCATCAAATAACGGACATCCCGGTCGTCTTCTCTCCGGGGGCTCCGAGGGCGCCAGCTTAGGCGCTTCTTCAGAGGAGCATTGCTGAACTCCGGAAGGCCGATCCGAACAGGATCCGGCAGCGGGACGTCCTCCATGTAAAACCATTCGAAGGCCAGTCTTGGGCGCCTTCTTTGGGGTTCGGATAGGTATCCGGTCCGGCGATGGGCCATAGCTCGGCTCCGCCCACTTGATATATGGACCCCTCATGAGAGCGGGTACTAGGCAGAATATTCTCTTCCACAGTCCGAAATGAGCCTCGACGCCCAAGAATAGTTCGCAAAGGGCCACGAAGCACGCGACGTGCAGGATGGAGGCAGGAGTAAGGTGGTGCAATTGGAGGCCGTAGAACTCCAAGTGCCCCCGGAGAAACGGATGGATTGGAAATCCGAGTCCTCTTACTAGATAAGAGATGAAGCACACCCGCTCTCCTTTAGAGGGATCGGGGACGCTCTCCGCTTGCTTTCCGCCCTGGTAGGTGGCGAGTCCGGCTCGAACCGGAACCATGAAGGCCGGGGGGAGAAATCCCTTGGCTTGGAGTATAACTAGCTCGCTATGCGGGACTGAGCATCTCTCCCAATTTCTTGGCTGAGGGCTGGGAGCGCGAGAGGAGGAGCCGCGTCGACTGTCCATGATGGAATAGGCTTTGGTCGAGGCGCTCGATGAAAGCTTCATAAAGGGAATGGTGTGACTCAGATCTAGATCCTTGCCCTTTTATAGGCGGCTCATTTGCGCGGCTAGGGGTAATTGAAAAAAATACCTGGCTGTGCGCATTCCTTCAAACACGTGGAAGATGGCCATTATTGGGCGTAGAAGCCGAGGCGCAGCATTTATCGAAGCGGATACTATTCGACAAGTATATGGAATTTGGAGAAGAACCCCTCGCAATGCGAAGACAATCAGCGCGCGGACTCATCGTCATTGAAGCCTGGTTCGGAGACTCTTGAGGAGTCCCGGATTAGGGGTGTCCGGATAGCGAACTCTTCTTGTTGGCGGACTCTGGACTATGAAGATACAAGATTGAAGACTTCGTCCGTGTCCGGATGGGACTTTCCTTGGCATGGAAGGCAAGCTTGGCGTCGGATATGTAGATCTCCTACCATTGTAACCGACTCTGTGTAACCCTAACCTATCCGGTGTATATTTAAACCGGAGGTTTTAGTCCGTAAGAAAAACAACAATCATACCATAGGCTAGCTTCTAGGGTTTAGCCTCAATGATCTCGTGGTAGATCTACTCTTGTACTACCCATATCATCAATATTAATCAAGCAGGGTAGGGTATTACCTCCATCGAGAGGGCCCAACCTGGGTAAAACATCGTGTCCCTTGTCTCCTGTTACCATCCGCCTAGGCGCACAGTTCGGGACCCCCTACCCGAGATCCGCCGGTTTTGACACCGACACCCACCATGCACGCCTGTAGACGCTCACCAGATCCGCCGGCCCGCCGAAACCCATCTGGTACGGAGAGATCCGCGATCTGGGCCGCCACCACAGGGACTCCTCCGTCGCAGTATCGTGCCTACGCTGACGCCGCTGTCACACCTGCCGCTCCACGCCGCCGGTGCCCCACAGTTCCATGCGCCGCCGCTGCCAGGGGAAGACACAGCCACCATGCGAGGGGAAAAGTCCGCGCCGCCATCACCGGCCAGAATCTGGGCGTGACCTTGTTGAGGAGTCTTGGATTAAGGGGTCCTCGGCGTCCGGACTATCTAACATGGGCGGACTAATGGGCTATGAAGATACAAGGCAGAAGACTTATTCCCATGTCTGGATGAGACTCTTCTTTGCGTGGATGGCAAGCTTGGCGTTCGGATATGTACATTCCTTCCTTTGTAAACCGACTCTATACAATCGTAGGCCCCTCCGGTGTCTATTTAAACCAGAGGGTTTAGTCCATATAGGCAATCATAATCATACATGCTAGACATCTAGGGTTTGGCCATTACGATCTCGTGGTAGATCAACTCTTGTAATCCTCATATTCATCAAGATCAATCAAGCAAGAAGTTGGGTATTACCTCCATCAAGAGGGCCCGAACCTGGGTAAACATCATGTCCCTCGTCTCCTGTTACCATCGACCTTAGGCGCTCAGTTTGGGACCCCCTACCGAGATCCGCGGTTTGACACGAGATTGGTGCTTTCATTGAGAGTTTTGCTGCGTCGTCATCGGAAGGTTCGATGGCTCCATCACCATCTACAACAATGCTACCACAGGGAGGTTTTTTCCTGGCTAGATCTTTGTGTTGGTGACCGCTTTCTGGGCCAACTCGCAGCCAACAAGAGCAGATCGGCAGCTCGCCCCAGTCACAGTTAGTTTGGAAATCTAAACTATGTCACGATACCGGGAGACTTGATCTTCCAAGGGTTCACGACCCCAACCTCCGCTCGGCCTTAGATCCGGGCGCGCGCCAGTCCGAAGGCGGGATTACTAAGCCTGCGGACTATATCGGCCGCTAGGCCCAGTATGGGAGAGCCGGATGAAGTAGTGTCGCTGGCAACCATCATGAAGCCGGACTCTTCTCCGGGCACTGGCTCCGAACCCTCGGAGTCAGCATCATGTGAGTTCAGCCAAGGAGTCTCCCTCCCGCCGTACTCCACGGACTCTCTTCTCCCTGGCCAAACCTCGCCTTTAAGCGAGGCTCTGGACTTAATGCGATCCCTTCTCATTACAGAGGAGCAGCGTCCGAACTACGCACAACTCGGACTAGGGGCTGAGAGCAGGGAATTTTACGTCCCACCCACCACCCACTTCATAGCCACTGCCGAGAACTCAACCGACATGCTCGATTATGGCTCGAAGGCATCGATGGTATGGACGGCGATGCCAAAGAAGAAAGGCCCAAAACCCACCGTTTACGGATGCTGGGCAGCCACCTCTTACGTATAGCGTGTACATGGTGGATACACGAAGAGGGTAACGTCGGCGACAAAGAAGATCGATCGAGGATAAACCTCATGGGATACAGCCAAAGCGCCCGGCGTCGTGGCGCCGCTCTAAATCACGCCATGGAAAAGACAGCAATACCGCCGAAGAGAACAACACTCCGGACGATGCGAAGACCAAGAAGACCCGTCGGCGATTAGGAAGGCGGGCAAGTTAACCCGACGAATAGGCCATAAGCGAAGAATCGGAGGACATTAATTATCTCCCACTCCCGAGGGCGAGGTAAGCCTCGGTGGCGAAGACTTTATCATACCCGAGGAACCTCTCGAGCAGGGCGCTTTAAGCGCCGACTAATTGCCACTACAAGGAGCCTGAAAAGAAAGAGCAGCAGCTTCAGCTGATCAAGATCTGCTCGGCGATAGGTGGACTAATGTCACGGCAGCCGAGGAATCTGGCCTTGGCGCCTAACCAAAAGTTACTCGAAGCATAAACTGCTACCCCAATTTGGCGACGAGGCCCTCGAGCGGTACCATCAGCATGTAATGCGGTGACCGACCACCGCTTGGCGGGACAAAGCGGCAACTCAAACCGAACACCAGCCCATACTACCTCGCTGTAAAGGTAGAGACATAACAGCTCGGGGATATACATATGACCAGCGGCAGGACCAGGACAATAGAGCAGGTCGACAAGATCAATCTACGGACCGGGGGCATTCCCGACACGCGACGACGGCTATCTGGCCGGACGTGACAAGCACAATCACGCCGGGCCAAAACCGCAGATTTAACTCCATCTGAGCTATGTCACGACTTGGCCCGCACACCCTCTGCTTCACCGATGAAGTAATGGAGCACGAATTCCCGAAGGGTTTAAACCCGTTAATATCGAATCATATGATGGAACAACAGATCTCGCGGTATGGATTGAAATTTTCTTCTCCATATTCATATGGCCCATGGTGATGATCTTCATGCCATCAAATACCTCCCGCTAAAACTCAAGGGACCAGCTCAGCACTGGTTGCACAGCCTGCTGAAAACTCCATTGGCAGCTGGGAGGACTTGGAAGACACCTTCGCGACAACTTCCAAGGTACATATGTCCGACCTTCTGACGCCGATGACCTCGATCACATTGTCCAGCAGGCGGAGAGTCAGCCAGAAGCTCGGACTAGGTTCTTAATTAAAAGAACCAAATCGTCATTGTCCGGATGCGAAGCCCTAGCGGCCTTTAAACATAGCACCTGAGATGAGTGGCTGGTCCGTCACCTCGGCAAGGAAAAACCAAAATATATGGCAGATCTTACCACATCGATGACCCGCTTCGCGGGAGAAGATAGCTGGCTGGCTCCATGAATCAATAGCACCAGCGATCACGGCACCTATGAGGTCGGGGGCGGCAATGGCAAGCCTCGGCGTAATAAAAACAAGCGTCGAAATAATAATGTAGGAGCATAAGACTTGGCTCTCAGCGTCGGATTCAGTAGTTCCAAATCCGGTCAATGGAAGAAGCCATTCAAGGCAAACAAAGATGGCTCATCCAGTTTAGACACGATCTTTGGATCGTACTGTCAAATTCATGGTAGCCGACAAACCCGCTAACCATACCAACAGAAATTATTGGGTTTTCAAACAAGCGGTAAGCTCAACGCCGAACACCAAGGGAAGGGCACGCCTAGTGACAGCGAAGCGAGGAGACTCGCCAACCAAACACCGGGGACAAAAGCAATTTCCCCTAAGTAAAAACAGTAAACATGATATCCGTGACGTATATCCCTATGAGGGAGCACAAGTGCGTACCACGAGACGACTACGCCATAAAGCCAGTCGTACCAAAATTTAACCCATGGGCAGACTGTTCGATCACTTTTGATCCCAATGACCACCCAACAGGTATCCGTCACAAAGGTTCGGCAGCTCTGGTCCTCGACCCAATCAGTGATGGATTCCATCTCACACGAGTCCTTCGGATGGAGGCAGTAGCCTTAATTTGCTCTATCAAGACATTGTTAGCAAAATGGATATTGATCCCTCAAGGATCTAGCCCACCACAACTACCTTCAAAGGGTAATACCGGTGAAGAAGCTCACTTTGTCTGGGCTCAATCACCTGGAAGTCATCTTGGTTCGCGAACAACTTCGGCGAAGCCTTGACCTTCAATATTGTTCCGCTCTGCGATGGATATCATGCACTGCTTGGGCGGACCGCTTTCTCGTTTCAATGCGGTCCCACACTCGCCTATCTAAAGCTTAAGATGCCGGTCCACGCGGTGTCATAACGAACAATGGAAACACGGAACACCCCTACATTCGAAGAGTATACCACGCCATCACAGCGAAGTACAAAGTAGCCTCGTTAAACCGCATACCTCTTGACCATTAAGCCACCAGCCTTTACTACACAAGACCGGTCAATTTTAGAGCTGGATTAGTAGTTCCGCCTCAAATCGTTACGCCGCATATGTCATGAACTTCATAGCGCTGCTGCTGCTGGCCATGGTGCCTTGCAGCGCTCCATGGAGGTGTAGCTGCCCTTGCTATCAACATGGGTGAGCTCCATGTGGAACCCTAAGCTACTACAAGTAACTAGGGTAGCAACATCTGGAGCACAACACAAGAATGATCAGCACCAGGCTTATTTCCATTATTGTTTCCCTTCTTTTTTTAACAGAAAATATTTTTTTATTAATTAAGCATATTTTACAGAGAGGAGCATGAATGGATTCATGCTATGAACAGAAAGGATGTCCCTAACTGGACATTGACCTGCATTTGAACATAAACAGCTGAATACTATAGATCTGTTCTGAACCTTAATTGCTAAAGGAGACTGATGATGGGCTTTTACATTGAAGCTCCTTGGCAAATGATTGATCATGTTTGCCTGGAAGGATTTGCTAGATTGAATAGCTGCAGCGTGGGGCCTAATCATCCATGACCTGAAGCAGCTACAATGTTAGAGCATCTCAACCGTAGGCCACCCTAGGGCGCATAAAAATCGCCCCACAGGGCGAGCAGTGATCTAATCGGGCGCTGGAGGCGGTTTCGTCCAGCCGTCGCCCCTGTGTCGACCGAGGCGAATATTGGCCCACCTTTCAGCCCACTTCGGTGAATAAAGGGCCCATATGGGCGAGAATAGGCCCATATTGGCGTGGTTAAATCGTGGCTCGGTGTTCAATTATCAACATAAATATTTTTTATCACATAGTTCATCCTGGCTCTTCTTCCGGACGTCGGCCTCAGCTTCCTCCTCCAGCAGCTCGGCCAGCGCATCCTCGTCATCCGAGTCCATCGCGGGGCAGGCAAATCGCCGAACACCTTGCGCCCGGTGGTGGTTTACCCGCCGCTAAACTGCCCTCCTCGGCGAAACAGCGGCGGGAAGCGTCCAACTGCTGGTGGAGGGCTGCCTCGGCGAACCTCTACTATTTTTTGGCGGGGATTAGCTATCTAGCGGTGAAGGGCAGCGGCGACGCCGGGATACCTAGTGGCGGCGAGGCGCGAGGTGGGAGGCGAGTTGGGAAGAAGATCTTGAATTTTCCACTGGCGGTGTGGGCCAGCCGTGCTTTACCTTGCGCCGGAGCCCCCGATCGCCCCCCAAGTGCGCCGGGTTCGGCTTGCGACCGCCAGGCCCAAAAACAGGCCAAACCGGCGCTTTTCAGTGTCCTGGGGGCACAACTGGGGCGTTTGTTTGGCGCCGACGCCGAAAAAGTGGCCTGGGGGGCCTCTTGGGGGCGCGGCTGGAGATGCTCTTAGTTGAAGCTGATGCAAATGCCAAAACAGAGTTGTATGTGTAGAAGTGGGGTTCTTTGAGTTGAAGTATGTCAGCAGTCTTGGTGGCGAGAAGAAGTCCAAAAGTTCCAGCTTGAAGTGGCGACAACGCCGGGAAGACATGGCGAAATATATATCTGCTTGCAATGCTGGTTATGCTCCATTCAAAGGTAGATGCTTATGCCTACTAAAGATGAGAGTATGCCTTGCTGTAACTTCAAGATCGTCACGAATATGGCTTCACACATAAAGTATGAAGGAATTTGAACCATTGTTGCGAATCTGAGCCTGTTGTAGTTTACATTAATTTTGGAGTAGCCAGTAACATCAAGTTTTAAATCCTGCATGATAGCATTTGAAAAAAGAAAAACATGGGCAGGACTAGAACATCTTCTATTAAAAGATGATCATTCCTTGCTTTTCATAAACACCACATCAATGTGTATAAGCTTGTTTGATTAATCTGGGGATGACCCGAAGATAGCAAAGCTTCAATCATATCAGGAATGTTATGGTTTGTGGCAGCAAGGGTTTCCGTTTTAATATACAACCAGCTCACTGGGGCCGCAGCACAAACAAGCCCAAAAGAAAAAAGAGAGAAGAAAGAGAAACAAATGCTGGCGTCGGCAGCTCAACAAAGCAAAGATGGCCGATATCCGCCATACCCTCCGAGGAAGTACCACCGCACGCCTAGCACTCTGAAGTCTCGCGTATCAAGCAACACCTTCAAGAAGGAATGCGACGATGACGCCGCTGCTACCTGGACCGGTCCTAGGGTTTCCCCCTGAAAGTGCAACTATCCCTAGGTGGTTTTGGTAATTCCTAACAACATATAGCTCATTGATCTAATGCTATTTCAAGATAAATATTTCAGTAAAACTCAATGATTGGCATGGCATGGATGAGAAAAGTGGACCCCTCAAAATGCTAATGACAAAAGGATTGACTCAAGCTCAAAGCTCAAGACTCTACATTTTATATTTTAGTGATCCAAGATCACATTGAGTCTATAGGAAAAGCTAATACTATCAAGGAGGGATGAGGTGTTGCCTAATGGCTTACTTGCTCAAAATGCTTAGTGATATGCTCCAAAGCCCTCAACTACTTTCTCACATCCACATATGACCTAAACCAAAAGTCAAACTCGGCCCTTGATTCTTTCTATCCGGCGCCACGAGTTCAAATGTCATAGCCACTGCCACAAACCCTAGGAAAATCGGTCTCACCGAGAGGATCTCGGTCTCACCGAGATTGCAATGTAAACACTCTGTTTCCTTTTACGTAACATTTGGTCTCACGAAATGAGTGAATCAGTCCCACCGAGTTTACGACCAACTCTCTAATTATCCTATTACCAAAATCGGTCACACGAGTTTGTGTGTCGGTCTCACCGAGATTACGTTATGCGCTAACCCTAACCATATCGGCCCTACCGAGTTGCATGTCGGTCCCACGAAAATCCTAACGATCACTAGATTTGCTGAATCGGTCCGACCGAGTATCTCAATTCGGTCCCACCGGATTGGCAAGTTATGTGTGACGGTTAGATTTTGTGTGGAGGCTATATATACCCTCCACCTCCTCTTCATTCGTGGAGAGAGCCATCGAACGAACCTACACTTCCAACTTGCATTTTACGAGAGAACCACCTACACTTGTGTTGAGACCAAGATATTCCATTACGTACCATATGAATCTTGATCTCTAGCCTTCCCCAAGTTGCTTTCCACTCAAATCTTCTTTCCACCAAATCCAAATCCTGTGGGAGAGAGTTGAGTGTTGGGGAGACTATCATTTGAAGCACAAGAGCAAGGAGTTCATCATCAACACAGCATTTGTTACTTCTTGGAGAGTGGTGTCTCCTAGATTGGCTAGGTGTCACTTGGGAGCCTCCGACAAGATTGTCGAGTTGAACCAAGGAGTTTGTAAGGGCAAGGAGATCGCCTACTTCGTGAAGATCTACCGCTAGTGAGGCAAGTCCTTCATGGGCGGCGGCCATGGTGGGATAGACAAGGTTGCTTCTTCATGGACCCTTCGTGGGTAGAGCCCTCCGTGGACTCGCAACCGTTACCCTTCGTGGGTTGAAGTCTCCATCAACGTGGATGTCGATAGCACCACCTACGGAACCACGACAAAAACATCCGTGTCTCAATTGTGTTTGAATTCTCCAAACCCTTCCTTTACATTTATTGCAAGTTGCATGCTTTACTTTCCGCTGCTCATATACTCTTTGCATGCTTGCTTGAATTGTGTTAAGATTACTTGACTTGTGCTAAGTTAGCTAAAATCTGCCAAAGACTAAAATTGGGAAAAGGATAAGTTTTTATTTGGTCAAGTAGTCTAATCACCCCCCCTCTAGACATACTTTCGATCCTACAAGTGGTATCAGAGCTTTGGTCTCCATTTGCTTTGATTTCCATAGCTTTTGGTAGTCATAGCCTTGGTTTCACAACCTAGGAGAGTATGGCGTCTAGCGAGAAACTATCACCGTGAGGTCCTTACTTTGATGGTACTAATTTTGCTAGTTGGAAGCATAAGATGAAAATGCATATTCTTGGACATAACCCGCCGTTTGGGCTATTGTGTGTATTGACTTGCAAGGTGAATTCTTTGATGGGAGAGAACCGAACCGTGAAGCTAGCGCGGAAGAGTTGAAGATGATGCAATACAACGCTCAAGCTTGTGATATCCTCTTCAACGGATTGTGCCCCGAAGAATTCAACAAAATCAGCCGTCTTGAGAATTCAAAGGAAATTTGGGATACTTTGATTGATATGCACGAAGGTACCGACTCCGTCAAGGAATCCAAGTTGGATGTGCTTCAAAGTCAGCTTGACAAGTTCAAAATGAAGGTTGGTGAAGGTGTCGCTGAAATGTACTCTAAGCATGCTCTTATCACAAATGAGATTGCCGGCTTAGGAAGTGAAGAGATGACCGACAAATTCATCATCAATAAGATCCTAAGAGCTTTGGATGGAAAATATGATACCATGTGCACATTGATCCAAATGATGCCCAATTATAAAGATCTCAAGCCAACGGAAGTCATTGGAAGAATTGTTGCTCATGAGATGTCATTAAGGAATAAGGAGGAACTACACAAGAAGTCAAGTGGTGCTTACGAAGCCTCATGTGAATCTCCCACATCATCAAGTGAGAAACAAACCTTCAATGAAGAATTGAGCCTAATGGTGAGGAACTTCAACAAGTTCTACAAGAGTAGAAGCAAAGAGAAAGTTCCAAGTCAAGGTCCTAGAATGACAAAAGATCTTCTAGTCGTGGCGTAATTGCTACAATTGTGGAACACCGGACACTATTCCAATGTGTATATGGCACCCTACAAAGAAGAGAGGATTCTCCCAAGAGAAGAAGTAGAAGAGAAGAATCACCATCAAGAGAGAAGGAGTAGAGATGATCATTATGAGCGAAGAACATCCGGAGAAGCAAGGATTCAGAAAGGAAGGACAAGTCATCAAGGAGCTACACAAAACAAAGACATCAAGCTCATGTTGGTGAATGGGTATCCGCTCCGACTCGACAATCACTCCGACTACTGAATATACTCAAGATGAAGGTGTTGCGGTCTAGCACTTGTGTCAACCAACTCCTCGACATATTTGATCCACCAAATGAAGGGCGTGGAAGATGCTTCATGGCTAAAGGTCCAAAGGTATCACACCCGAGTATGTTGATTTCAATAGTGATGAAAATGACTTGTTAGGTGATGATGATTTACTTGTTGACAACTCTAGTGATGAATACTATGATGAAACGTCAATTAATGATGCTAATCATGATAAAATGAATGACAATGATAAGGAGAAGATTGAGCTTCTAACTAAAGAACTAAACACTCTTAAGTTAGCTCATGAAACGTTCTTACAAGATCATCGAGAACTTTTAAGGACTCATGAGAATTACGCATTGAAAAGCTCAACCTTGAGCAAGAGCATGAGTTCTTAAAGGCAATCAATGATGATCTTCATAAGAAAAATTCTTCTTACATTGCCAAGCGTTTACTTTTATCCACTTACATGCCTCAAGTCAAGTCTAGTAACAAGAACAAGAAGGATTCTTCCTCTAGTAGTAACAATAATCATGCTAAATCCAATGTTCTTGCTTCTAGTAGTTCTCTTGATTCCACTAATGATTCTCTTAGCCAAGTTACACTTGAGTAAGAAAATATCTTATTGAAGGGAATTATAGAAAGGTGTTTACAAGAGCCTTGTCGGGAGTAAGCAATTGAGGAAATTGTGCGCAAGCAAGGAAGGCACGGAAGAACCAAGGTGTTGGTTTTGAGCGGAAGTTCAATGCCAATGGAGTTGAGTGGGAAGAAGATCAATACCCCAAGGCGAAGTTTGTTCCTCAACAAGAGAAGTATGATCCTACTTCCTTCAAAGGACACAAGCTCAAGATGATCTTCCACCACAAGACCACAAGAAAAAAGGCAAGGATAAGCTTCAAGAGGAGATTGATGCATTTGAAGAAGCTCCTAAGGCCTTGGTCAAGTGGGTTCCCAAGACTACATCAAGTTCTACTTCATCAAGTCGACTACAACTCAAGGATTCCCATCAATATGATGTGGATCGAAGAAGAAGAACTAGAGAGTTCTTGAGGATGACTCCGCCAACATATTTCACTCATATCATTTTGGCAAGAACAAGTGCAATCAACTTCCACATCTTGCACTAGTTCAAGGAGTCACAAACCCTCTTGTTTGTAAGACAAGCGACAAGGTAATCCAATGCTTCCATGGACATCATCTTGTGTGTGCATCACTCTATGTCTATGGATATCCTTGTTTGTTCCTTGTGGGACTAACTTCGTGTAGGTATTGAAAGTGCAACTTACTCCAAAGGATTGCTCCAAGCGATCTACAACAACATTGAGCTTCCATATCTTGAACACCTACATGAAGTCATCATGACAAAACCCAAGGTTAGTTCATCCCTCTTAGGGGATCTCACATCTAGTGGGAGCTTTACTCTAAGAATTGAGTCAAAGCAACTCTAATGGTGTGAACACAACAATGCTTTATGTAAAGTGGTAACCCCACTTGAACTTAAGCGATGAGTATGACCTATGATCAAATGTTCTCATTTGACTCCTAAGTCAATATACTCATATATAGATGACCTAGTCATCACAAATTGCTGATAGATGCTAGAATTGGTTGTGCATGCTTTGCCACATATTTCATTTGACATTTTATTGTGTGAGCATGTTGGTTGCATATTTTACTCATTTGAGGACATCCACTTGTTGCTTTGATTGTTTGGTTTCTTTTCTTTTTCCAAGTGGATGGACAAGAATGCCTAAAAACTTCTCTAGCTATCTATGCTTTTCTTGTCTCAAACTCTATTCATGCTACATCACAAAGTTTGATCAAGTCAGATTCAAACCACTACGTGTGAGGAGCACTCGGAGTCCCGATTAGTCATAGACTTAAACTTCCAAAACTTCTTTGTGCGTTTCGGTCGACCGATTCTTCCATTTCGGTCATACCGAGATCACTAAGTCGATCTAGGTTTTAAATCAGGGTGCAACCGATTTGAACTTTTCGGTCACACCGAGTTGTTGTAACTGCTTGTAGTTATGCATCTCGGTGCCACCAAGTGTTCCACTTTCGGTCACGCCGACAGGGTCATGCTATATATATCCACGGGCCAAAATTTGGAAATTTCTCGAACTCTTTCGCCCACACTCAGCCTGCTCTGCCTCCACAGGTCTCGGATCGTCCTCCTTGTCGCCATGCTGCCTCCGCCGCTGGTCTCCGCCGCCGTCAACGGGAATCATCTCCGCCGTTGCCGCCGTAGCAAGTCCATCGCCGAACTAGGGTATGGACTTGATCCTTGTGCTAATCCCACTCCGAATTCCTAGCACATTGTTTTGCCATGTATCTTGCCACGATTGAGATCATCTTATCCAGCGAAAACACTCCGTAGTTTATTCGTGAATTGAAAATTTAGGGTTAGGTTTCTGCCAAAACCATCTCGGACCAACCGAGTTGTGGAACTCGGTTCCACCGATTCGGCTAAGGCCATTGCACATGTGATTCTCAGTCTGACCGAGAATTGCAAATCGGTGTAACTGAGTTTAGGACTTTGTGAAACTCTAGCAGTCTCGGTGCCGCCGAACTGTGACTCGGTCTGACCGAGTTCACTAGTTTAGGTTCCAAAAGCTGCTTCGGTATCACCGAGTTCACAAATCGGTAGATCCGAAATGCTTTTTGTGGAAAACTAAAACTAAGTTTTTGACTCATTCTTTTGCAAAAACCTTTGTATTTTGTGATGCTCATCTATTCTACCTCATCTATATCTAATCACAGGGTCTGCTGTCAGTGTTTGCAACATGTCTGATCAAAGTGACGGTCGAGAACAAGTCGAGGAACAGGTTCAGATGAGTGAGGGCACTAGTCCCTCTAGCAGCTATGATGAGGGTAGCAGGAGCACACCCAGACAACTTACCCAAGGCAGCCACGGGGCGAGAAGAAGAGAACCTCGGATTACGAGGATGAAGACTATGTCATTGTTGAGGATGAGGCCACTTCCAAAAAGAAGAAAGTGCTCAAGAAGGAGTATGGGCGCAGCTGCTGCCACTAAGCCCTGTACGAAGACCAAAGCACCTGCCAAAAGAATTCCCATGTCTAAAGCCGAGCCTCCACGCAAATATCTTTGGAATCTGAACCCAAAGAGGCTCTGTAGAAGGGAAGAAGCGGAAGGAAAGGGTTAAGAAGACCATGGCCAGGGTTGTTGGAAAGCCTTCCATGATGGAAGAAGAAGAAGAGGAAGAGGTTGCTGCACCAGCACCTAAAGCTCAAAAGCTTATGGGTGATGCCATCAGGTCAGGGGCTGCTTCATCAAAGCCCAAAGAAGCTCCTAAGGCAGCTGCTCCAAAGCCCAAATCTGCACCCAAGAGGAATACAAGGAACATTCCTCTTGGAGAGAAGAACAAGGCCCAGTGCTGAAGCTGCTATTGAAGAAGAAGAAGATGAGGAACATGTCTTGAGAAAGTTGAAGCCCAAAATTCCAGATCACAATGATGTTCATCCTGTAGTGAGGATATGAAGCTGAGAAAGGATCTGAGGACTCGAGCAGTGGAGATTGACTAATCCCTACGCAGTTAGGAGGAGAACTGCTGTGGACTACAGGTTCCATACAAAGGAACAACAGGACTTCTATGAGACAGTGCTGCTTGACAAGAAGCCAATAGTCTGTGATATGAGATGGGTGGACTGGGAGTACATCAGGAAGAATGAAGAGCATTATCCAGGAGTGTATGACAGTTTCAATGCTTGTGGAGTGGATGGCTTTGTTGGGCAGAAGCTCACAAAGTGGAATGATGAGCTAATTATGCAGTTCTACTCCACAGCTCACTTCTACCAGATGGAAGGATTGTTTGGATGTCAGAAGGTACTAGGTACCAATCATCGAGTTGAAGAATGGGCAAAGTTGATCAATGCACCTAAGGAGAATGAGGATTACCTGGATGTCTATGCCAAGAAGAAGAAGGATCACAACACCATGGCACATATGTACAGAGAGATCCCGATCTGCTCTTGAGACACACAAATTTGGATCGATACATTACCTTACATCGGGATTGCCAACAATCAACTGGATCCTCAGGCACACTCTTTTGCCTAAGTCAGGTGATCACAAGATGATCAAAGGCCATGCTATCAACCTACTTCACATTTTGATGTGCCTCAAAAGTTCAAGGTCATGAGCCTCATAGTGGAAACTATCAAGAGAACACCTGCTGACCAAAAGAGAAGTTGTGGGTATGCCCCACAGATCCAGGAGCTAATCAACTCCAAGATGGGCACTGGCACATACCTCTTGGACAAGGAACACATGCCCATCTATCAATATTTTGAGGACAACACAGTGGTTATGGATGAAAATGAACCATTTTACGTGCGAGCACAAGCAAAGAAGGAGAAGGCAAGGACTGAAAAGGCTGCAAAGATGTCAACCATTGATGAGG
>JAHIAM010002320.1:0-61805 GCA_021605205.1 Aegilops longissima | reverse complement strand
GGAATACCGTGCGTGAGGCCGCAAAGTGATATGAGGTGTTACCGGCTAGGTCGATGTGACTTGGAATCGGGGTCTGACAGCGTTGGTATCGAGCTTTGTTGCTGTGGGATTACCAAGCCAAACTGGTCAAGTTGTGTCTAGAAATGCTTTAGTTATGTAAGGGAATTGATTGTGGAAGGAGCGTAAGGCTCTTTTTACTCCTTATACCTCATGGCCTTCGATCCGAGTCATCCTCTTCTCTTCTCGGGTTAAGAACTAGGCTTCTCATCTATCTATCGGGATGACGTGTTACTAATCCATAGACCTTTAAGATTGTTGGTTTTAATCCCAGTTCAGTTCTACTATTTACGAATGATAGCTGTTGATCTCGAATCTTGTTATGATGTTGTTGAGTGGTTATGCCACCATTTTTGCAGGATGTCTCAAATCATTTTGAGCAGTTACAGCCGTTATGCTGTCCGAGTCATCCTAGGTCTCTAAATAGTCTAATGCAATTGCAAATCCTTTCCTCCCGCTTCTGATGTCCTTTTGGGCCAGATTAAGCACACCAACCAGTCAGTCGAGGCACTCTGTTGCCTCGACATATATGTTGGAACTATTATTATGACCCTAGGTGTTTAGGAGGTCACCTAGCAATTTAGCAATGCTTCTGTATCCCCAGTGTGATGATTCTGGCCATTATTCTTGAAAGCATCTCGTGATGTTATTAGTTAGTAGGTATTCTATTCCTGGGTTCTTGAACCGGAGATTCACCCCACTTACTTCCTGTTGATAGTGTTGCTAGTTCCCTCAGGATATTAGTAACCTTTGCGATAGTCCTCGAAGTCCGTGGTATTCTCCTTCTTCCAAATACCATGAACTATTTATGGCAGAAGTTCTTTTGAACTAAAAGATCACAATAAGAGTGTTCTTGAGGAGTTCTCCATTCATAATTGTGAATCTGCCAATTCTACCTTTCTGCATGGGTTATCCGGAAGAAATGTTGAGCTTCGTTCGACATACTAATCTGTGCATCCACAACTCAGAAAATTATATGTTCCTTTGAGTTGCTCTCTTTAGTTGTATCCCGACCATCCTCTATCAGTTGATAATCAAGGGTATGCGTGCATTCGTTTATCGATGCCTATTACTCATGTGGTCCGTCAAGCCATTCCATTCCGGAATGACTAGGAGAAACAAACTCCAGTACCTCATCCATTTCTAGGATTGGGTCAAAGTAGTTGTATCCCGCAGATCAAAATGCCAATTCAGCTTTTGATTCTGTTCCACAGAGTGTTACCATCTTTATGTCAGAATATCATGAGAATTGCACCTTCTCTTATGAATTCTTGGCGCAGTGATACTTCTCGCTATCATTATTCATTCCTCGGTTCCGTGTTGTTGCAACCGGAATGCCGACAAGTGAATTGTGATGTGTGAAATTAATACTCCGAGCAACTTCGTTGCTTGGTAGTTAATGGACAATATCCTCATTCTTAGCGTGTTGATTATTAAATCATCATCCTAAGATTGATCGTGCTACCTAGTCCTTATTTCTGGTGCGCACTTCGATTGATGAGTTAGGATCTTGTCAAGTCCTCACTCCCTTAATCATATCATCTTGCCTTGAAAAGCAAGATTGTTCTCGAGCTTAGTAACATACCGGTGGTTCGTGACTTTCCAAATATCCTCTTGGAAGTGTTACCGGGTTGTTTCCTGACTGTTATGTTGAGCTCGTGATCAAGTTGGTTTCTGTGAACCACCCTTTCTCCAAGAATCTGTGTTGGATACCCCGAGCTAGTTGGTTAAGCCAAACAACAACTTGGAGAGTTGGAAGATAAAAGCTTGCCTAACTTAGATTCGATCCAAAGGGATATTCTTGTGTAGTGTGTGTTGAAGAAAATGATATCTTCATCGATTGGTTCTGTGATCGATTCTTTGGACCTATTGTCTTATCAATCCTTTGATTTGAGTGTGGGCTAACGTCAAATCAAATCAGTACTAACGATGCTCGTAATGTTGTCCTACTCGTGGTTGATCCCTCGAGCATACACCATTACATCTTTTGGTCGACCAATGCTATCACCGTGTTCACATGATGGTGGAAGTCGGTGATATGGAAATTCCGATGAGTTCTTGTTGAGCCCATCGGTAGCATTTGTCTCCCCATGAGTCATGTTGAACATCAACCTAGTGTTGGAAACTTGTGTAAGCATTTCTTCGTGTGCCGTTCATGAAGCTTATGCTTGGATGGTTGAAGTGACTTCCTCTAATTCATGTGCTTTACGTGTAAGTTGCCGCCATGAATTGAGAAAGCTTGTTTGCCTCTGTGGAATCATCCCAAGTCGGTCATGCATGTGCAAAGTATTCGTGGTTTGATAGACTGATCATCTTCATTCCGTATGTATCCCTAGCACACCAAGCCACCGATTGATTTGTTCAAGGAAAAGGAGTTCTTTCATAAGAGCTAATCATGACTTATGTTAAGACTTGATATCCTCGATGATGGTTCCCAACAAGAACTTCGGTAGTGTTTTAATATAAGACTACTACGTGGTCATGCTTGTCTTGGACAGCGTGTCCACGGGCTTATGCGAACCAGCTCATGTCTTGGAGCTTGCTATCGTAGTTCATATCCGAGAATCTCGCAGCGTCATCTCGTCGATTTGTGTTGCGACCTTTCTTTTCGGACATCTTTGAGTCCAAGTATCCTATCACCAATCGGATCTGAATCTCGGCAGATATGATGGTTGGACATTCCAACAGTTGCATTTCGTTCCCAGCTTGCACCGTCCTTATGCCATTTCACTACCGGCTGCCTTCTTAGTAATTCTTGTTCAGGGTCATCCTCAAAAGTGGTCCTACCATGGGTCCCCTCCTCCTCCGGTGATAAGCAAAAATCATCCATTGCGTTGTCTTCAACAAGGTAGTCCACATCATCCATTCTACTCCGGGTGTACCATTCCTTTGCAGTCCGCCAAATGATCGCTTGTGACTGCTTTAGGCTGGTATAAAGAGTTCCAATGATCTTTGTATCAAAAGTAATTCTTTTTGACACTTGAGGGAATAGTTCCTCGCGTCACCTCCCCTGAGGTGCCCCGTTATTGAATTATGGCAAATATTTCCTCGCCACCTTGACACCATCCACCATCTTCTAAGCATGGAATTGTTGCCCACTAATCAAACCTCGTTGTTTGTTCTTCCATCCCTCTCGATGTGTTCTGTGCCTCAACTCGAGATGTTTCAACATCTCATTCCACGAGCTGATCTTGAGTTGCTCGATCTTTAAGAAGATTAAATCCTGTAGGGTTTCCCCTTCTTTACATTGTCGTGTCGAAAGTGAAGATTTCGATAGCAAAGGCGTCAAGACCGAGATGATGGAGTAAATCAACATCCTCGAGAAGGGAAAATGGATCATGAAGATTGTGATAGTTTGCGACTCCCCTTTTCCTCTTACCTCACGTCTTGAATCTCGGGGCGAGATTCTTGTTTAGTGGGGGTGAGTTGTCACAGCCCTAGAGCTTGCTTGTAACTAGTAGCATTGCATCCATGCATCATGTTTAATTTTCATGAAATTTGAAATGGGGATTGCCTAAACCCCTAGCACCAAGATAATGCAAATAGGTTCAACTTCAAAATATTTTCAGTAACCCAAATGGCCTTAAAAAATGTTCACCATTTTTGGAAAAATCTTGAAGCTTGATAACGAGAGATGTTGCACATTTTCCATGACATTTGGATCTTTGAATAAATCATAAGTATTTGAATTTGGACATTTAAATTCAATAAAATATTTTAAATGTCCAAATACTCCTAAACTGAAATGTTCCATGTTAGATATATTCTATACATTGGGCATGCATAGTTTAGTGATTTTTAAAAGTGCTGGATATTTTAATAAAGCCGCGAGTTTTCAGAATAATAGAAAAACAGAAATAAGAAAGAGAGAGAATCTTACAGGACTTACAGGCGCCCACCAACCGGCCCAGCTCAGTGCCCAGCCCACCACCGCTGGCTCCTGTCGCCTTCCTCCTCGCGCCAGTAGGCAGGGGCGCGTGCCCGGCGCGCGTGGCCACACGCCGGCCACCTCCTCCCTACTTGGATGCCTCCTCCTCCCCTGGACGCCTCCATGCGATGCCACGCACCCCCTGGAACCCCCTCGTTCACTCTCTCGCCCCATCTCCCTCCTCGCTCCCTCTCTCTCACCCAAGCGGGCTCATCGCGCCGCTTCGTCGTTGCCGCGACCACCGCCCTCCTCGCTTCCCGACTAGCCCACAAGCCCGCCACTCCATCCTCGCTCTCCCGCCGTCACTCGCGACCGGAGAAGCCCGAGCGCCGCCCGTCGCTTTTCCCCTCCAGCGGACCCGCCGATCGCCGTCGCCCGGTCGTCGGCTCGGACCGTCCCGACCTCGCCCGGCAGCGCCATCGGACCTTGCGCTGTGAGCTGCTGCGTCGATCCCTCTTCTCCCCTCGCGTTTGCATGCTCTAGCCCCACTCCCGCCATGGCGAGGCTCACCGCCGCCGTGCCTCGTCGCCGTCATGGCTAGAGCCACAATGGCTCGACGCCAACCCCACCTCTCGTGCTCGGCGCAACACCAGGAGCTCGTAGCCACCACCGCTCCTCCTCCCGTGCACCGTAGCATCAAACCCGACCCGCCCGAACTCCGGCCGCCGCCTTGGAGCTTCGCCGCCGTCGATCCAGCCACCCGACCCGGCTAACTCCACCAAGAGCTTGGCTCCTCCCAGCTACTCCTAGATGCCTCCATGGCCCATTTGGTCGCCGAGTGGCTAAACTCCCTCTCGCCGCGCGTCTGCTCGCCTGGCTGGCTAGCCGCCGCAGCCGGCGTCGACTTGACCACAGTGGGCCCTAGTTGACCTGTTGACCCTATGACGGTGGGGCCCAGCCACAGTAACTATTTAGGATTAGTTTTAGCTAATTTTTAGTTAAGCTAATTATACTGACACGCGGGACCCACTGTCAGGTTTGACCGAACCGTGAACTGTTGACCATCGACGTCCTGCGACGTCGGTGGCGTAGTAATACCCTTTTACGGATTTAATTTAATTCAGGAAATTTCAGAAAATACCCCAAACTTCAAATATTCATAACTTTTAATCAGAACTTCAAATTAAATAATTTATATATGAAAATGATCGAGAAAAATATGAAGAATCTGTTTATGGCACTTTCATGCATGTTTGAACAAGTTAACCTCACCGAATAGGTTGAATCATGATTAGGGTAAATTATGAAATAACATTTAGAGTTGGAATTTGTTCTTGATTGAGTTCCACTTCAATTAACTTGACTAGATATTGCATTAGGTGAATTCAGTACCTTGATATGACATGTCATCCATGTGAATGTGCATTGCATTGATTGTGTTCTCTCTTGTTGCGGTAATTGTCCCTCTCGGTGAGACGGCGTTAGACGATTGTTCGATGACACCGATGAAGAACTATATTATCTTGAAGTGCCGGGCAAGCAAAACCCCTTGTTCATTCCGATACAATCCCACTCTCTCGCTCCTGCTCTCTTTTATTGCATTAGGACAACATCGATTCAAGCATTACTTGCTGCGGTAGCTGAACCCTTGATCCTTTGCATGACTGTCATTCCACAAGAATTAGATGAAACCCACTAGCATGAGTAGGAGTTGTTTGAGCCATGTTGTGCCTACTCATTTATGCTTGCTTGTCATGCCTGCTCTTGCTTAGAGTTGAGTCGGGTCGATTCATCGGGAATGAATTGGAATTGTTATGAACATGTCCTATTGTGTGTGAGCTAAGTGTGTGAACACGATTTGGTAAAGGTAGCGGTGAGAGGCCATGTAGGAGTACATGGTGGGTTGTCTCATTGAAACCGTCCTCGGGAACTGAGTTACGTGTTTGTGATCCATGAAACAGTTACTACCACGCATTGGGATCCTTAATTGACCCTCTCGGCTTCTTAACCACCCTGGTTCTCTGTCCGGGAGTTGCAACTAGTTTACGTGTTTGTAGGATATGTGTTGGAGGCCGTGCGTGGCGCTGACCCTAGGGGTGGGCTATGATGCGGTAGATACACCGTGGCCGGTGTACCGAATGCCCGCTTGGTATCTGGGAACCCTGCACACATCGTTCGGGGCTGTATGAGAAACCTCGGCGGACTCCTGCGGATGGAACCCGAATAGGCGATAAACACTGGACTAGGGACTTGGCGTTTAGGTAGGCCGTGGCCGACACCCACGTTGGGCTTCCGCTTGAAGGTTGCAGTACATGTCGTAAACGGCTGTAAGTGGTGAGCGTGTGTGAAGAAGTACACCCTGCAGGGTTAATATGATCTATTGAATAGCCGTGTCCATGGAAAAGGACTTCGGGTTGCCTATATCAGTTCATAGACAAGTGAAAGTGGATACTCTGAAATGCACAAGATAGCGTGAGTGCTATGGATGGCGTTCTCGTAGGGAGGCGGAGCGGGTCCATAGTGGTGTATTGACATGGTGAATATGTGGACTCGTGTGCGCCACCTCAAAAGAGTTACTTGCGATCGTAGTTCGGGATAGCCACCGAGTCAAAGCTGGCTTGCTGCGGTCAAACTCCACCACCCCTTTTGATAATGATGCATATGTAGTTAGATCGATGTAAGTCTTGCTGAGTACAATTGTACTCACGTTTGCTTATTTTATGTTTTGCGAGAGACGTCGGTCTCGCTAGTAGTTCCACGTGGACTTGACGTTTATCTTGTTACCTCAGCTACGATCTTGTGCCCTCGGCGGATCTCGGTAGATAGTCGAGCTTCGCAGCCTTTTCATTTATAGTTATGCGTACTCGGACATGATTAGCTTCGCTTGTGCTTTGACTTGTATGCTCTGAGTGTTGGGTCATGAGGCCCATGTTTGTAATATCTCGCTCCTCGGAGCCTAATGAATAAATATTTGAGTCTTAGAGTTATGTTGTGATGCCACGTCGTATTTACACATATTGAGCATATTGTGTGTATGTTTGAAATGCTTGGTATGTGTGGGATCCGACAAACTAGTTGTTTATCCTCGGCAGCCTCTCATATGGGGAAATGTAGTCTCGTGCTTCTGAGCGATAGTAGTCCGCTACAGCCCGGTTCACGAGTCCTGCTAGCCCAACTACAGCTTGGACACTTGATGGCGGCATGTGTTTCACTTCGTTCCTATATCTGTCCCTCGAAAATGTCACGCGGTGTTATTCGAGTCCTGCCTAGCCTGCTACAGCCCGAATACGGAGTCTGTTAGCCAGAGGCTACAGCCCGAATTTATCGTTGATGACCGACATGCTCGATGTGATTCATGTATGCTGTCCCCATAGGTTAAGCGCCGCCTTGGGTTCACGACTAGCCATGTCGGCCGGGTTCTTTGTCATGTGGATGCTAGCGACACTATCATATACGTGAGCCAAAAGGCACAAACGGTCCCGGGCCATGGTAAGGCGACACCCGTGGGAATAACGTGCGTGAGGCCGCAAAGTGATATGAGGTGTTACCGGCTAGGTCGATGTGACTTGGAATCGGGGTCCTGACAATTCGGCATGCATGCACATTTAACAATAGATTCTGCAAATAATCCTGGAGTGAATCCGAAGATCGTGCGAGGGGATGAGCAACATGCTCAACGACAGCTAGAGGCTGGCGAGCGCGTGCTTACACGGGTTAGGCAGGAGAAAAACGATCTCCAAGATGCCAATATCCGCCTGGGCGTTGAACTGAGAGATGTTCGGGCCCAGCTCGCTGACTCCGTAAAGGAGAATAAGAGGCTTCGATGCGGCATGTTTAGTAAGTGCTTGAACGAACTTTTATAGAGTTCGGCGAAGAAACCGGCTAACAGATTTATATCTATAGGTATGCTAACGGGTAGTCCCGAAGAGGAGATGCCCGGATCTGCGGGCGATCTTCTGCAAGAGCTCTCACAACTGCACGAACAAGTTCGACAGGTGATGCAGGGCATTGCCTGTGCCTTGTGGCCATCCGCCTCCTGCCGGGAGGCATGGGGAGCTTCGTAGAGATGCTCAAGGGCGCGGCGCGCTTCAATTATGGAAGATATCGGCCTGCCGACAAGGTGAAAGAGAAGCCTGGGCCATGGTGAAGACGCGATATACCAAGGCTGACCCGAACCACATGGCCGAGGTCGGACCTGTAGGGTCTGATGGGAAAGAGATCCCCGTTAGTCTGGTATATGACCAGGTAAAATTAGCCGCAAAGTATTCCCAACAGGATTGTAGGCTAGACAGCCTATTGGATGGTATAGACGAAGAATTTAGTCAGTCTAAATGACTGTGTACTTCAAATGACATATTTTGTCCCTAGCCAGATTGTAAATCATTTGTCATGGCAGACCTTTTCGCTTCGACCTCCGGACCCGACAGTCCGGAGTGTATCCGAATACCCGCTCAGTTATGTAAAAACCAGGGTATGTGTGGAAACCAGGCGTAGGTGTCATAAGTGCTTGAACAGACAAGTACCCAAATAGCTAGGTTATATTACATGGATAGTAAGAAACATCTTCTAGGGAGAATAGTTCCATTAAGGGTTCCTTTCCCTGGGTACTCATGCATTAATGTGCATGTCCGAACTGCGAAAAGAGACGCAGGATATAAACATCTGGGGTCATGTATTGCAATAAGTAAAAGTCATCTTTTGTTCACCGACCAAATATTCCCTTAAGAACGCTAGCTTTCGGCTTCACCCAGTCTGAGGTACTCATCCGGCTGACCCGACAGTAACAATCGCAGAGGTGCTCCCCTTATGCCCTAGCTGAATTAATGGGAACGTAGGGCATAAACACAAGAGCCAGGCAACCCAGCTTGGCCAAAACTTAAGTCATATCGATGCATATAATGGCGAAGAAAAGGTACATGTAGAAAAGTAACACATGTGCAAGGGGCATAAAGCCCGGAATATAATTATATTAAGCTTCGTGTAAGAAGCCCCCAGGTATAATGAGCACGCACGACGCGTCAAGATTGTGTAGTCAAGACACGCTTTAAGCTTTTAAGGCCATGAAGAAAAAGGGAAGAAAGAAATATAGATAGCAGATATATATAAAAAAGGGGCGGAGGTAAGGAGACAAACACAGAGTCCGGCACTAGGCGTAGAATCTTTGGAGTCTGGCCGCGTTCCATGGGTTTGGCTCATGTCGATTGTCCGATGCATCACGCAGACGGAAAGCTCCACCGATGAGAACTTTATTGATGATGAAGGGACCTTCCCACTTGGGCTTGAGCTTGTTATTTTTCTTCTCTGGTAGGCGTAGAACGAGTTCGCCAACGTTATAAGTTTTGGCCCCTACGTCTCTGCTTTGATACCGTCGAGCCTGTTGCTGATAGAATGCGGAGCGGGATTTTGCCACGTCACGCTCCTCCTCCAGGGCGTCTAAACTATCCTTCTGATCAAGCTCGGCTTCTTTCTCTTCGTACATGGGCACTCGAGGTGAGTCATGAATGATATCGCAGGGCAGTACTGCCTCTGTGCCTGTAGCGACCTGACCCAAAATCGGTCAAATCTCTGTGTCTGTACCATCCCAAAATCATGCTGGTACTCACAGTACATCGATAAAGTAATCAAAGTTCAATCACACCTGAATATCATTAATCGATTCTCATATAGAGTCTTTATTACAAGGGAATAAATTCGGCTCAAGGCCAACTCATGAGAAATAAACTAAAATGCTGCGGAGCGTCGAAGATAAGCGAGTCCATCCGACTCAAAGGGCAATCGCCAAGCGCGGGCGTAGCCTCACTCTGATCGAATATATCTACGCAACATAATACGTTGCAGCCATGTAGGTCAGCTTTTGGAATAAGCTGGCAAGTCATGAAGAATAACAATAATAAAGTTGCTAACACTATATGCATTTTGGCTGTGGAGCTCTAAGTTTCATCATTTTGCGAAAAGCCAATTTTATCCTACTACAGTGGACTTACTTGCAATTGACTACAAATTGTTGGTAGTTATTGAGATGGTTCCGCCAACCAATATCTCGTTCCCAAATTATTATTAAGTCATAAACCCATCAAATTAATCCATTAGTTTTAAGTGTTGAGATATCCGAATACTTCCAAGGTCGAGATGCTCAAATGTCCGTGAATCGGGACACGGCTAATCGATTAGGTTATAACACTCTGCAGAGGTTTTGCACTTTCCCATAAGAATCATTCCCTCCTTAAAGTCTTAGCACTTCATGATGTTTGAAGGCGGGACCAGATAAACAGGGTCTTCCAAAGAGTTCTTCGGCCACCGCGGTACCCATCAATCCTACCGTTCGTCTACTTCTCGTAGTACCGTCCAGCCAGCTTCACTACAAGGGTCAACCCAGCGAGCCCATAATGGCTTGCGGCTGCACAGTAAGCTTCGGTCATGGGGCATCCATCCTTCTCTTCGTGGCTGGGTGAAGCTTTCCGCAGGATGTCATGGCGCTTCTCCATGCATCCCGCCACCACTGGTGCTCCAGGTGCCCGTCAACCGTCCTCCACCCAAGAGTGATTTTCCAAGTCCATCTTGATCATTGTAGTCCATGGGTTGTCATCATCATTGACTCTCACATCTTGCTTATGAACTTCACTCATCCCCAAATCCGTCTCTGAGCATAGCAAAATAACTACTACGTCCGGGGTCATGGTAACAAGGGATTGGTTCATCCTACCACATGATACTACTCAAGTTTAATGACTTCAAGATTTCACTACTGCATGCAATGGTGGGGTGGTGACAACTACTAATGCACAAAACATAGGTATAGAAATAACATGATCAAAACTTGCCTTGCGATGATCCTCGTAAGCTAAAAAGTCGAGTAGCAAGCTTAGCACTCAGGAAACTCTACCGAGACAAACAATAACATAATAAGCACAAAGCAAGAGGATCACACAGGATAACAAAAGTAACATAGCACAACAAAACAATCAAAACCAAATCAAAAGGAAAACTCAAAGAAATCAAATTCAAAGTTTTCCCTATTCCAAACAATAACAAAAATAGTTTTTATATAACAAAATTCCTAATATAACCTAATCATGGTTTTAGGTTAACTTAACAGAAAAGGATTAACTAAGCAACTAGGAGCAAAAAGAATTAATTAAAAGCTATTATAAAACTCATTTTAGGCCTAATCCAATTTCTATTAAGAAAATTAATTTAAAACTTTTATTAATTATAAATAAAAGTTCATCTAATGGAATGACAGAAACTAACCTAGAATAACTAATCACAAGTTAAAAATAAATTAATTTACTAATTAATTAATTAGGAAAACAGGAACTAATCAATTAATTAGGATTAATAGGATTCTGCCTAGAATTAATTATTTATTAACCCTAAAATACCAAAGTTAATTTCTAGGGTTTGGCAATATCAAAATAAAGTGATGGCAAAAGAATCATGCAAAAATAATTTTTCTAACTAAAACTATAGCAGATTTTCTATTCTGACTAAAACAATATTAAAGCATTTTTAATTATTTTTAACATAGCTAAATATATGTTTTCATAAACTACATAAAATTTGCAATCCAACAAAAAAGAATCACTCAAAATATTAAACAGAATAAAAGATATACATTTTGAAAATTGAAACTATTAAACTAAAACAGAAAATCAAATAAAAGAAAAAAGGCCTAATGGGCCTAAAGCGTATACTGTATGTAGTTTAGTCTAAACGGGCCTAGGGTTTAAACTAACGAACCGGCCTAACAGATAAAACCTAAACTAAAATAAAAACCGTTCGGGCCGTCCGGTTTTCTAATAAAAACATACCCCTTCGGGGGCTTCTAATCCTAACCCTAGGTTTAGGATCGAATGGTGGAGGGATGCTGGGCTTCTGGGACTCGGCGGCAGCGGCGGCGGCGAGAGTGCTCGAGGCGTTGGGACGTCAGCGAGCTCCGCGAGTCGTCGGGAAGATCTTGAGGCTCGGGAGGTTCGGTGGTGTCGGGAAGGTCGGGGTGCACCAGGGCGTCGGCGGTGGCCAGCTCGGTGCTCGGTGAGCTCGGGAGGAGGAAGGAGAGGGGTTCATGAGGCTAGGGGGAATGGGGTGCGGAGCCTCGGCTTTATAGCCAGGGGTCGGTCGCTGGGCGGAAAGGCATCCGGGCGATCGGGATCCGGATCCTTGGGATCCGTGGATCTCCGCGAGGCTCGTGGCTTGGGCGAGGGGAAGACGACGGGGGTCCCACTGGTCACGAGGGAGAGAGGGGAGGTTTGGTGGTGGCCGATGCCAACAGGTTTCGGCCGAGGGGCTTTGGCTGGGCTCGGCTCGGCTGGGCTGGGCTCGTGGGCCGGGCTTAGCTGGGCCAGCTGGGTGCGGAGGGTGAGGTGGCGCTGGCCGGGCACAGGTGGCTCTGTGGCGCTTGAAGGGTTTTTCCTTTATTTTTTAATTAAAACAAAACAAAAATAAAACCTAAACTATAAATATTTTATATAGGGTATATATATACCAAAATGATCAGGGAATATTCCTTTCATTTGAACATTTTCCAAAGTAAAAATCCAAACATCATAAAAATCTATTTTTTCAAATTCAAATAAAATTCAGATTTGAATTCCAAAACTTTTGGCATTGTTTCCTCTGATATTTTGGAGTGTCATGTTTGCTCCTCTCATACTTTTGATCAAGTATTTATCGAGCTTAGTTTTTGAATTGTTTCCCACATGCCAAAGTTTGAAATTCAAATTCAAAACTCAACTTGCTCGGAACTTCAAAAGGCATTCAAATTCAAGCAGGATGCATAGGATGCTTAGCTATAATTGTAAAACATTCCAAATAGGAAAATTTGGGATGTTACAAACCTACCACCTTAAGATGAATCTAGCCCTCGAGATTGGGTTAACTAACAAATAGGTGCGGATGGTCTCGGCGAAGATCTTCTTGGCGTTCCCAGTGTGGCTTCTTCCTCGGTGTGGTGACTCCACAAGACCTTGCAAAACTTGATGACTTTGCTGCGGGTGACTCTGCTTGCAGTCTCGAGAATTTTGACGGGTTTCTCCTTGTAAGTCAAATCACCGTCAAGCTGTATGGCCTCTAGGGGCCTTTGTGTCTCTCAACGGAACATCGGCCATGTCGGCATGGCACTTCTTCAAGCGAGAAGCGTGAAAACATCATGAACTCCGACAATCCTTCCGCAATTCCAACTTGTATGCAACTTCTCCACGACGTTCGAGGATTTTGTAGGGGCCAATGAATCGGGTGCTAACTTTCCTTGACTCCAAACCTCTTGATTCCACGAAGTGGAGACACACGAAGGTATGCTCGGTCTCCCACTTCGTAAGTCACCTCCTTGCGCTTCTTGTCGGCATAACTCTTACATCTCATTGTGCTATCTTGAGCCGTCTCGAATTAGCTTGACTTTCTCTTGAATCCTTGATAAGATCGGAACGAAAAGTGATCGATCTCAACACTATCCCACACAATGGTGTTCGCACCTCCTTCCGTATAGAGCTTGAAAGGGCCATCTTCAAACCTGGATTGATAAGCTGTTGTTGTACGAGAACTCTGCGTCGGGCAAATTGTCATCCCAGCTAGACCCATAGTCTAGCACACAAGCTCTCAACATGTCCTCCGAATCTGATTGACTCTCTCGGTCTGTCCATCATGCTGCGGATGAAAGGCTGTCTTGAATTCCAGCCTCGTACCCAAAGTTTCATGCAATTGCTTCCAAAACTTTGAGGTAAACTCGTTCCTCTATCGACACGATTTTCCTCGGAACTCCATGCGGACATCGATCCTGGTCATGTATATCTTGGCCAACTTGGCACTGGTATAGGTAGTCTTCACGAGAATGAAGTGAGCTACCTTAGTCAAACGATCAACTACTACCCAGATAGAATCATAACTGAGCGGGTCTGGGTAATCCCGTGATGAAATCCATACCAAGTTTCTCCCATTTCCAATCGGGAATCGGCAAAGGTTGAAGTAACCTGCTGGCTTCGATGTTACGCCTTTACGTTGGCAAACATCGCATCTGACTACGTACTCGGCAATGTCCTTCTTCATACCGGTCCACCAGAAACTTTGCTTCAAATCCAGGTACATCTTGGTGTTGCCGGGGTGAATCGAGTACGGTGAATCATGAGCCTCCTGAAGAATTAGCTTCCTGAGCTCGGGATCATTGGGCACATAATCGATCCTCAAACCAAATAGTTCCATGTTCATCCTTTCGGAATCCTTTAGCTTTTCCTTCCTCCATCTTTTGCTTAATCTCATCGATTTCCTTGTCCGTCTTCTGGGCTTCACGAATCCTTTCGGTCAAGGTGGACTGAACTTCGAGTTGCGACAAATCCTTTGGAACTATCTCCGCCGGAGATCTCGAGGTCATCGACCAACTCTGGGTAATCCTCCTGCGGTAAGAGTGTTCACATAACTCTTACGGCTTAAAGCATCTGCTACAACATTGGCTTTATCGGGTGGTAATGCAATCTCATGTCATAGTCCTTTATCAACTCTAGCCATCTCCTCTGCACGAGGTTCAATTCCTTCTGCGTGAAGATATATTTCAAACTCTTGTGATCCGTATAGACATCACAACGATTTCCAATGAGGAAATGTCTCTGGTCTTGAGTGCATGCACACATACTGCTAACTCCAAATCATGCGTGGCATAATTCATCTCATGAGGTCGTGGCTGTCCGGAGGCATAAGCTACAACCTTGCCTTCCTGCATCAATACTCCTCCGAGTCCTTGACGAAAGCGTCTAATAGACCTGGTATTCCTTATGTATGTCCGCAATATCAACACTTTGGGCTGTGACCAACCGTTTCTTCAATTCAAAACTGGCTTCACATTCCTCGGTCCAAACATACTTGGCTTCCTTCTTCAACAGCTCAGGTCATGGGCTTGGCAATCTTCGAGAAGTTCTCAATGAACCTCCGATAATATCCTGCGAGTCCGAGAAAACTGCGGATCTCCTTGGTCGAGGTGGGTGACTGCCAATCGGTGGTGATTCAACCTTGGCGGGATCAACTGCTATTCCTTCTCCTGAAATAACATGTCCGAGGAATCCAACTTCCTTCAACCAAAATTCACATTTGCTGAATTTGGCATACAGTGATGTTCTCGAAGTTTCTCGAACTAGGCGCAAATGTTCCTTATGCTCTTCCTCGCTCTTGGAGAATATCAATATGTCATCGATGAACACCACGACAAACTTGTCCAAATACTCCATGAACACCTTGTTCATCAAATTCATGAAGTATGCAGGAGCATTAGTCAATCAAATGACATGACGGTATACTCAGATAAACCATACACAGTGGTGAATGCTGTTTTGGGTATATCCTTTTCACGGATTTTCAATCGATGATACCACGATCAAGATCGATCTTAGAGAATACCTTGGCTCCAACAAGCTGATCAAACAAGTCATTGATCATCGGCGAGGGTACTTGTTCTTGATGGTTACTTCGTTCAATGCACGATAATCCACAACCATCCTCAAGCTTCCATCCTTCTTCTCTACCAAAAGAACTGGGGCTCCCCAAGGTGATGAGCTTGGGCGAATATATCCTTTCTCCAATAACTCATTTATTTGCTCCTTGATCTCTTTCAACTCATTCGGTGGCATCCGATAAGGTCTCTTGGATATTGGGGCTGTCTTGAGGCAATAGCTCAATCAAAATTCAATGTCCTGTCCGGTGGCATTCTGGTAATTCCTCAGGAAACACATCGGAAATTCTTGCACTCTGGCACTTCCTCTGAACAACTCCCGTGAGGGAATGCACTGATTCTTCATCTGGCTGTGCTGGCTACATACTTGATCCTCTTACGCTCCGGGGTGGTGAGCAGAATAGACTTCTTGCACAGATCAATGTTTCCTTCATACTTTGTCAACCAATCCATGCCTAGGATTACATCCAAGGTCTGAGTTTCCAACACTATGAGTTCTACGGAAATTTGTGGTTCCCGATGTTGAGGTTTGCGGACAGCTTAAACTCTGCCATCATTTCTCCTCCCGCGGGCCGACGCGGAGGGGCTTCTAAGGGTTCTAGTCGTAATCCGTACTTATCCACAACTACCCTTGATATGAATGAATCGTTGCACCGAATCAAATGAACCAAAACTGAGCGTGAATTCAATAAAACTTACCAACCACGATTATCGGCTGATCATAGGCGTTCTCCACGTCGATGTGATTCACTTGAGCACGAGGAAGGATTGGGCTTCTTATTTGAGCCTCCATTGCCATTCCGTTCCTCTGCTTGGCCTCCGGGCAGTCGGTGGCGTAGTGCCTGTCTTCGGCACTTGAAGCGGTGATGTGGCTCAGATCCTTGAGCCGGGCAGAACGGTGCTGATTGCCATTACCATCGCCATTGCCATTGCCATGGCCTGACTTGTTGTCTGGCTGCGGTTGTTTCCATTTCCACCATGGTTATGAACTCCATGGTTATGAAGGTGTGCCCTCCCGAGTGCGGTGCATAGCGGGCTTCTGCTGAGCTCTGAGTTGTGCTTCCCCGGCTGTACTTCCGCTTGCGGCTTTCTATCTGCTGCTGCTTGCCTTCGGGATGGTGGCCTTGTCTACCAGCTCCCGGTAGTTGTTGAAAGTAGCCACAATAAGCTGCATGCTCAGTTCATCATTGAGTCCCTCAAGGAACTTCTCACCTTGGCGGCATCTGTGGCCACATCATCGGGGGCATAGCGAGCAAGCTTGCTGAATTCCTCCACGTCTTGTGCCACAAGACGATTTCCTGGCGTAAGTTTCGAACTCACGCTTCTTGAGACTCATGGCTCCAGATGAGACATGAGCGGTCTGAAACCTGCTGGAATTGATCCCAAGTGATGCCACCCAAGGAAAAGTGGCGGTGTAATTCTCCCACCAAGAAGCTGCAGGTCCATCCGGTTGATGTGCGCAAAGCGCACCTTCTCAAAGATCGGTGCATCCAACGGTGACTAGCTCTCTTCCAATCTTGCGGAGCGATCGTCACCACAATCGGCTCGGTGCTACTAGAGAACACTGGCGGGTTCAATCTCAGAAATCGAGTCAAGTTGTCCACAGTGGGTGGTGGTGGTGGCGGTGGATTGTTGGCGGTGTTGTTACGATTCGAATCGAGAGCTGCATCGGTGCATTCTGCTGCTTTGGAGCAGCTGGGTGAGCTCGGCGGAAACCAAAGTCACGTCTCGGAGGCATCCGGTGTTTTGGAGGGATGAGAAATTAGAATAGAACAATGGTCTATGAGAAATAACACTACCCATATGAATGCACAATCATAACACACCAAACATTTATTCATTCCACTCAAACATGGTTCAAACTCGATTACAAAAGCTCAAGACTAGTCGAAGGAAAAACATCGGCCTAACTGATCGAAAAAAAGTAAAAGATAACATGGTGGTCGACTAAAAAGTCTTCATCAGTGGCGCCTCCTCTTGGGGTTTCCTTCAGTGGTACTCCCTTCGAAATCCTGATCATTACTCACGAGGGGTGCTTCATCTCCACTCGGGTAAAGATCCTCTCCCAAGTCCATCTTCTCCTCAATCGCGGCAAGCTTCATCTTCAGGTCGTCGACTATCTCCATGAAGTCCGTGATTTCTTCCTCATGGCCAAGGAAGTCTGCGCGTGCCTTCTCCTCCAGTTCCAGTTCGCGGAACAAAAGCTTCCGGTGTGTCTTGAGTTCTGGCGAGCCTGAATCTCCGTTTCACGAGAAGACACTCCAAATCTGGATGTAGGAGAGAGTGGAATCGTCCTCGATGGTACGGATGATATCTCCATTCCTTGCCTGCGAGAAACCATGGCGAGTCCGAGTGATCGAGCTCAGTCCTGTACTCCTCTCGGAGATGTCCAAGTGCTCGGTAGATCGCCACGTCTCTTCCGATGATCCAGCTTGAACTCGGTGAACTCAAAGTTGATAGGCTCCGTGTGTCCTCCAAAGGTTCTCCACAGGATATGCACCTCAATCTCAGAAGCGGGTGTCCGTCGGGAGTGCATTAGTGGGTTTCCGGTGATCGAGGGCGAGCAATCTTCAGCAGCTTCACCATTTGGACCAACTTCCTTCCAAAGGGCATCGTCTCATCGGGCTGGCAGAACTCCGTAGCAAACTGGGGTGAACTCGACGCCATCTAGAATTTTGCAAAGGGAGAAGAGTCGAAATAGATCGGGGAAGAATTATAGAATGAAAGAGGGTTCAAAGTAAATGGTCTCGCTTATGGCTTTCCGATCCTAGGGGTTACGATCCTCTGGTCAGCGTGTGCTCGATACCATCTCTGTGGCGACCTGACCCAAAATCGGTCAAATCTACGTATCCATACCATCCCAAGATCATCTTTGGTACTCACAAGACATCGATAAAGTAATCAAAGTTCAATCACACCTGAATATCATTAATAGATTCTCATATAGAGTCTTTATTACAAGGGAATAAATTCGCTCAAGGCCAACTCATGAGAAATAAACTAAAATGCTGCGAAGCGTCGAAGATAAGCGAGTCCATCCGACTCAAAGGGCAATCGCCAAGCGCGGGCGTAGCCTCACTCTGATCGGAATATATCTACGCAACATAATACGTTGCAGCCATGTAGGTCAGCTTTTGGAATAAGCTGGCAAGTCATGAAGAATAACAATAATAAAGTTGCTAACACTATATGCATTTTGGCTGTGGAGCTCTAAGTTTCATCATTTTGCGAAAAGCCAATTTTATCCTACTACAGTGGACTTACTTGCAATTGACTACAAATTGTTGGTAGTTATTGAGATGGTTCCGCCAACCAATATCTCGTTCCCAAATTATTATTAAGTCATAAACCCATCAAATTAATCCATTAGTTTTAAGTGTTGAGATATCCGAATACTTCCAAGGTCCAGATGCTCAAATGTCCGTAACCGGGGACACGGCTAATCGATTAGGTTATAACACTCTGCAGAGGTTTGCGCACTTTCCCCGCAAGAATCATTCCCTCCTTTAAAGTCTTCGCACTTCATGATGTTTGAAGACGGGACGAATGAAACAGGGTCTTCCAAAGAGTTCTTCCGCCACCGCCGGTACCCATCAATCCTACCGTTCGTCTACTTCTCGTAGTACCGTCCAGCCACTTCACTACAAGGGTCAACCCAGCCAGAGCCCATAATGGCTTGCGGCTGCACAGTAAGCTTCGGTCATGGGGCATCCATCCTTCTCTTCGTGGCTGGGTGAAGCTTTCCGCAGGATGTCATGGCGCTTCTCCATGCATCCCGCCACCACTGGTGCTCCAGGTGCCCGTCAACCGTCCTCCACCCAAGAGTGATTTTCCAAGTCCATCTTGATCATTGTAGTCCATGGGTTGTCATCATCATTGACTCTCACATCTTGCTTATGAACTTCACTCATCCCCAAATCCCATCTCTGAGCATAGCAAAATAACTACTACGTCCGGGGTCATGGTAACAAGGGATTGGTTCATCCTACCACATGATACTACTCAAGTTTAATGACTTCAAGATTTCACTACTGCATGCAATGGTGGGGTGGTGACAACTACTAATGCACAAAAACATAGGTATAGAAATAACATGATCAAAACTTGCCTTGCTGATGATCCTCGTAAGCTAAAGAGTCGTAGTAGCAAGCTTCGCACTCCGGAAACTCTACCGAGACAAACAATAACATAATAAGCACAAAGCAAGAGGATCACACAGGATAACAAAAGTAACATAGCACAACAAAACAATCAAAACCAAATCAAAAGGAAAAACTCAAAGAAATCAAATTCAAAGTTTTTCCCTATTCCAAACAATAACAAAAATAGTTTTTATATAACAAAATTCCTAATATAACCTAATCATGGTTTTAGGTTAACTTAACAGAAAAGGATTAACTAAGCAACTAGGAGCAAAAAGAATTAATTAAAAAGCTATTATAAAACTCATTTTAGGCCTAATCCAATTTCTATTAAGAAAATTAATTTAAAACTTTTATTAATTATAAATAAAAGTTCATCTAATGGAATGACAGAAACTAACCTAGAATAACTAATCACAAGTTAAAAATAAATTAATTTACTAATTAATTAATTAGGAAAACAGGAACTAATCAATTAATTAGGATTAATAGGATTCTGCCTAGAATTAATTATTTATTAACCCTAAAATACCAAAGTTAATTTCTAGGGTTTGGCAATATCAAAATAAAGTGATGGCAAAAGAATCATGCAAAAATAATTTTTCTAACTAAAACTATAGCAGATTTGCTATTCTGACTAAAACAATATTAAAGCATTTTTAATTATTTTTAACATAGCTAAATATATGTTTTTCAGAAACTACATAAAATTTGCAATCCAACAAAAAAGAATCACTCAAAAATATTAAACAGAATAAAAGATATACATTTTGAAAATTGAAACTATTAGCTAAAACAGAAAATCAAATAAAAAGAAAAAGGCCTAATGGGCCTAAAGCGTATACATGTAGTTTAGTCTAAACAGGCCTAGGGTTTAAACTAACGAACCGGCCTAACAGATAAAACCTAAACTAAAATAAAAACCGTTAAGACGTCCGGTTTTCTAATAAAACATACCCCTTGAGGGCTTCTAATCCTAACCTAGGTTTAGGATCGAGCAGTGGAGGGATGCTGGGCTTCTGGACTCGGCGACGGCAAGGGCGGCGAGAGTGCTCAGGCGTTGGGACGTCAGCGAGCTCCGCGAGTCGTCGGGAAGATCTTGGGAGCTCGGGGAGGTTCGGTGGTGTTGGGAAGGTCGGGGTGCACCAGGCGGCGTCGTGCGATGTGAGCTCGGTGCTCAGGTGAGCTCGGGAGGAAGAAGGAGAGGGGTTCGGCGAGGCTAGGGGAATGGGGTGCGGAGCCTCGGCTTTATAGCCAGGGGTGGTGGCCGGGCGGAAGGCATCGGGCGATCGGGATCCGGATCCTTCGGGATCCGTGGATCTCCCATGAGGCTCGTGGCTTGGGCGAGGGAAGACGACGGGGGGTCCCACTGGTCAGTGAGGAGAGAGGGGAGGTTTCGGGTGGCCGCCGATGCCAACAGGTTTCGGCGAGGGGGTCTGCCGGGCTGGCTCGGCTCGGCTGGGCTGGCTCGTGGGCCGGCAACTTAGGTGGGCAGTGGCAGGTCTGGAGGGGTGAAGTGGCGCTGGCTGGGCTCAGGTGGCTTTGGTGGCGCTCAAGGGTTTTTCCTTTATTTTTTAATTAAAACAAAAACAAAATAAAACCTAAACTATAAATATTTTATATAGGGTATATATATACCAAAATGATCAGGGGAATATTCCCTTTCATTTGAACATTTTTCCAAAGTAAAAATCCAAACATCATAAAAATCTATTTTTTTCAAATTCAAATAAAATTCAGATTTGAATTCCAAAACTTTTGGCATTGTTTTCCTCTGATATTTTGGAGTGTCATGTTTGCTCCTCTCATACTTTTGATCAAGTATTTATCAGGCTTAGTTTTTGAATTGTTTCCCACATGCCAAAGTTTGAAATTCAAATTCAAAACTCAACTTGCTCTGAAACTTCAAAAGACAGTCAAATTCAAACAGGATGCATAGGATGCTTAGCTATAATTGTAAAACATTCCAAATAGGAAAATTTGGGATGTTACAGTGCCGTACAGCATAAAAAACAGTGTGTATCCGGTAGTGCGATTCGGCGTGGTCCGCAGCCCCCATAGCACGGAGTCAAGCTCCTCAACCGAGTGCGTATCTGATTCCTTCAAGGATCGCACTAGTCTAGGTTTAATGCCGCTCATAATAAGACCATTTGCTCGTTCGACTTGACCGTTTGTTTGGGGCTGATAGACGGAGGCATAATCGAGCTTAATGCCCATGTTGCCGCACCAAGTTTTTACCTCGTCAGTTGTGAAGTTCGAGCCATTATCGGTGATGATGCTGTGGGGGACACAATAACGGTGTACAACCCCGGATATGAAGTCTATCACTGGTCTAGACTCGGCCGTTTTAACTGGTTTGGCTTCTATCCATTTGGTGAATTTATCCACCATGAACAATAGGTACTTTTTCTTATGGCTTCCTCCTTTAAGGGGTCCGACCATATCAAGCCCCCAGACCGCAAAGGGCCAAGTAATGGGGATTGTTTGGAGAGCGGTAGGTGGCATATGGCTTTGGTTTGCAAAAGGCTGGCAACCGACGCAACATTAGACGAGTCTGTCGTCTGCCTTTCGGGCCGTCGGCCAAGAAAACCTGTCTGGAAGGCCACTGCTTAAAGGGCCGAGCTGCGGTGTGGTGGCCGCCGAGCCCCGCATGAATTTCGGCCAAAAGTTGTCGTCCTTCCTCTTCGGAGATGCATCTTTGAAGTACTCCGGTAGAGCTTTTCTTATAAAGCTCTCCCTCGTGGACCTTGTAGGCTTTAGACCGCCGCACAATGCAACGTGCCTCGTTTTGGTCCTCAGGGAGTTCTTGCCTAGTTAGGTAGGCCAAGAAGGGTTCTGTCCACGGGGCGATGACAACCATAATCACGTGGGCCGAAGGTGATATTTCGGTGGCAGTGCCTCCGATTACGTCAGAGTGTTCGGGATCGGGCATTGTGGCCGGATCCGGACTGTTGTTGCCGGTCTCCCCTTCCCACACCACTGATGGCTTAAGCAGCCTTTCCAAGAAGATATTAGGTGGGACAGGGTCGCGTTTAGCGCCGATGCGGGCGAGGATATCCGCCGCTTGATTGTTTTCTCGGGCCACATGGTGGAATTCGAGCCCCTCGAACCGAGCTGACATTTTGAGGACGACATTGCGGTAAGCTGCCATTTTTGGGTCCTTGGCATCAAAGTCTCCATTTATTTGAGATATTGTGAGGTTCGAATCCCCACGCACCTCTAGGCGTTGAATACCCATGGAGACTGCCATCCGGAGAACATGCAACAGGGCCTCATATTCTGCTGCGTTGTTGGAGTCTATGTATAATATTTGGAGTACGTATTGGACTGTATCTCCGGTGGGGCATGTCAGGACGACGCCTGTGTTGGGGAACGTAGTAATTTCAAAAAAATTCCTACGCACACGCAAGATCATGGTGATGCATAGCAATGAGAGGGGAGAGTGTTGTCCACGTACCCTCGTAGACCGAAAGCGGAAGCGTTAGCACAACGCAGTTGATGTAGTCGTACGTCTTCACAATCCGACCGATCAAGTACCGAACGCACGTCACCTCCGAGTTCAGCACACGTTCAGCCCGATGACGTCCCTCGAACTCCGATCCAGCCGAGTGTTGAGGGAGAGTTTTTTCAGCACGACGGCATGGTGACGATGATGATGTTCTACCGACGCAGGGCTTCGCCTAAGCACCGCTACAGTATTATCGACGTGGACTATGGTGGAGGGGGACACCGCACACGGCTAAAAGACCAAATGATCAATTGTTGTATCTCTAGGGTGCCCCCTGCCCCCGTATATAAAGGAGCAAGGGGGGGTGCGGCCGGCCAGGAGAGGGGGCGCGCCAGGAGGAGTCCTACTCCCATCGGGAGTAGGACTCCCTCCCTTTTCCTAGTTGGATTAGGACTTCGGGGGGGGGGGGTGTGAAAGAGGTGGAGGAGAGGAAGGAAGGGGCGCCTCTCTCTTGTCCTATTTGGACTAGGGGGGAGGGGCGCGCGACCCTTGCCCTGGCCGCCTCTCCTCTCTTCCATTAAGGCCCACTATGGCCCATTAACTTCCCGGGGGTTCCGGTAACCTCCCAATACTCCGGTAAAATCCCGATTTCACCCAGAACACTTCCGATATCCAAACATAGGCTTCCAATATATCAATCTTCATGTCTCGACCATTTCGAGACTCCTCGTCATGTCTGTGATCACATCCGGGACTCCGAACAACCTTTAGTACATCAAAACATATAAACTCATAATATAACTGTCATCGAAACGTTAAGTGTGCAGACCCTACGGGTTCGAGAACTATGTAGACATGACCGATACATGTCTCCAGTCAATAACCAATAGCAGAACCTGGATGCTCATATTGGCTCCCACATATTTTACGAAGATCTTTATCGGTCAGACCGCATAACAACATACGTTGTTCCCTTTGTCATTGGTATGTTACTTGCCCGAGATTCGATCGTCGGTATCTCAATACCTAGTTCAATCTCGTTACCGGAAAGTCTCTTTACTCATTCCATAATACATCATTCCGCAACTAACTTATTAGTTGCAATGCTTGCAAGGCTTAAGTGATGTGCATTACCGAGAGGGCCCAGAGATACCTCTCCGACAATCGGAGTAACAAATCCTAATCTCGAAATACGCCAACCCAACAAGTACCTTCGGAGACACCTGTAGAGCACATTTATAATCACCCAGTTATGTTGTGACGTTTGGTAGCACACAAAGTGTTCCTCCGGTAAACGGGAGTTGCATAATCTCATAGTCATAGGAACATGTATAAGTCAGGAAGAAAGCAATAGCAACATACTAAACGATCGGGTGCTAAGCTAACGGAATGGGTCAAGTCAATCACATCATTCGCCTAATGATGTGATCCAGTTAATCAAATGACAACCCATGTCAATGGCTAGGAAACTTAACCATCTTTGATCAACGAGCTAGTCAAGTAGAGGCATACTAGTGACATACTATTTGTCTATGTATTCACACATGTATTATGTTTTCGGTTAATACAATTCTAGCATGAATAATAAACATTTATCATGATATAAGGAAATAAACAATAACTTTATTATTGCCTCTAGGGCATATTTCCTTCAGTCTCCCACTTGCACTAGAGTCAATAATCTAGATTTCACAGTAATGATTCTAACACCCATGGGTTATGCGAGTACAAGCGTAATCCCTATGATGAACTGCAGTTTGGTTTAACAAAACACCACAATTAGTCCTTCTCGCTTAAAAGAAATGAAGAAAAACTGGATCACGGTCATGGATCCTAGTCAAGTTAGAAAGCTGATCATAGCAGACCAGACACGATCGCCATTGTCTCGCACAGATCGAGCACCGGCGATTGCTCCAAAGATCGACAATGGCAGCAGCTCGGTCGATCCAATGAGGATTGGGCACCGACAGCGTCGTGATCGATCCCGATCTATCGGAGGATCGGGCATCGACACCTGCACCAACTCTACAAGGAGCACCATCTCCGGCAGCAGCGGCGGCTTCAGCACCAGCACCAACACTTGCACTTGCATTTGGTCTGTCCCGTGTAGTTGCACCGGCAATAGACTGGGCTGCAGTTCGCACTTCATATACCAAAGTCCTTACAAAAACCGACATGTCCACCTTCTTGGTAAGCATTGGCCGCCCAAGTGCTTCGTTCTTTTTTCTTTCCATGTTGTTTCACATGATTCACTGTGTTGATCTAACTGTTTGGGTATGTCTTCTTGTTTGCAAACAGAGAATTCCTAGAGCAACAAGGGAGTCGTTCAACTATCCGGGCGACCGCAGCCAAGTTTCTCTTACCATGCGCAGTCTTGGTGTGAATGAACCTGCTCAACATACCGTAAGTAGAAAGGATGGTCGCATGATGATTGATGCTAAAGGACGGTCAAGGTTCAAATCTAAATCATATCTTGCGGTAGGGGATGATGTCAAAATCAAACTTTCTCGGCAAGGAGAGCTGGTCCAAATCAACTTTGAAATTCTTGATGGCAAGACGCAATCGCCGAACTGATCTATCCTCCAAGAGATTTTGATGTAATAATCTGCATGGTGAAACAAGTGTCCTGTGTATAAGTAATACGACAAAGTATTATTTATCACATGGTATATCATTGATAAATTGCAACTCGATTCTTTGGTAAGGAATCGCTGCTCGATTTCATTACAGCAGCTGCCGTGCTTTATTCAATTTGGTGTATTCGCCTTGCGACATCATCTAAAACCAGCGCGATCACCGATCGCTTGCAATATGAAAAGCGCCGAGGTAGAACACATGGGCCCCAAACATGCGAGGTCGGCTGCGGCCCAAAGTCGAAACCATGAGCCTATCTCGAGTATTATATTCTCAGTGAACCCCCATAAAAAAGCTGAACCCCATAATGCCCGTGAGTTGCGGAGGAGTATATTTCTCGGCAAGGTGAGCCTATGATATAAAAGATTTGTATATTTCTTTACAGAGGGAGTATCTCTCTATCAAAATATATATTTATGTGTAACTAGTTACTCCTGTCTTTCTACTTCCTTTCGCTGATATGTGGGGCAACCGCAGCGGGTCCACGTGCCATATGCACAAATTAGAGTGCACAACTTCACGGTAGACACACCCGGTCGTGGCGCCATGATAATGCCCAATGAGCCTTCAAATCACAACCCCCCTTTCCAGCTTTAGCGATGAAGTGGACGGACGAAGCGGCAATATTTCACTGGGCTGAATCCCTTCTCCCTCGTCTCCTTGTTCAGAGAAAACCCCCGCTCAGCGGTTGCATAGGGTTTTCTCATGGGGAACCAGGTACAAATTCTTTTTTTTTGACGAGTGAAAACAGCAGGAGAGCCTCCTACTGTTGATTTTCTTTCATTATTTAAAAAATGTTAACCATGGGTTAACATTATAGAACAGGTTTGATTTACATGGCTAAAACAAGAATACAAAAGGTTTAAAACTAGCCTATGTAAACCAGGGGGGTCACAGAGATAAAGAGTTTGAAAATCCCTCTAAAAACTCAAATTTTGGGGGTTGATCCTATAGCCCAGGATCACAAAATCTTCCTTAAGCTTCCTCAGCCACTCAGCATGCGTGGCCACCTCTCCATCAAAGATCTCTCTGTTGCGTTGCTTCCAAATTTTCCAGGAAGTTAATATAGTTATCTCTTTGAACAAAGGTCCTCGCCACCTCACTCTAGCTCTCTCATATCTGTGTTATATGTCTGGATCATAGTCCCAATCAATGCCCACAACCTCCCAGCATTTGGCGGCAAAAGGACAATCATAAAATAGATTAGCATTTGTTTCTACAACTCCCATATTGCACATTGGGCAGTCATGATCTTCTCCAATATTAAAGTGCCTTCTTAGCAGCAGATCTCTTGTGTTGACCCTGTCATATAACATCAACCATGCAAACACCTTATGTCTCATGATACACTTCGACTTCCAAATGGATGTGATGCATGGGGGAGCCAATACATTTCTGAACATGTATTTGTAAAACTTCTGCGGTTTGAAATCCACATCACCCCAGCAAAGAATCCACTCATCCGTTCCCATAGCTTCCAGGTTAATTCCTTCCATGATCTCTCGTAGATTATCCAGTTCAGTTCTGGCTTCCATTGACAGTGGGAGCATAAAGTTGTCCGCGTGATCAAAGTTGTTGTAGTACTGTGCCAACGAGATGTCTTCGTCTTTAGCAAAAGAGAAAAGATGATTATGAGATTCCATCAAGGGTATTTCGTTTATCCAAACATCTTTCCAAAGAAGAACCGTGTCCCCCGCGGCCGGTATACATGTTGTAATCCCACGGTAAATATCCATCAGAGAGAACACGTCATGCCACCAAAAGGAGCCACAAGGTGGCTTCGCGTGGGGGGGTGTATCGTCATAATGGGCATTCCAAACTAACATTACCCAGGGGACATCTTGCTTATGAATGAACTTATGCAAGTACTTGAGCGTAAGAGCCTTGTTTTGGATTTGCAGGTTTAAAATTCCAGTCCCCTTTTTCTTTGGACGACGCACCATTTCCCGTGCAGCCAAGGAGTGGGTTTTAGCATCCCTATCCACTTCTTTCCTCCACGACAGATGCCTCCTTGATCTGTCAAAGATCTCAATCAACTTGAGTGGGAGTTTGAGAACACACATAGCGAAGGATAATAGCAACGAAAGCGCGGAGTTAATCAATTGTACTCTCTCCCCGTAGGATAGCCAGATAGCTGATCCTGTCAACCTCCTCTCAATTCTGTCGACCAAAGGCATTAACTCTCTAACAGTGGGTCTTGTTGTGCCCAGAGGGCCGCCGCTGTTGATGCATTTTTCTTCGTACTGAATCTAGTGTGTTTCAGTTGCAGTGCCCAAAGTGCGAGTACCCTACAGATTTCTGCGCCCTCGGCGAGATGCCACACTTGTTCCTTCTCATCCTACCACAACATTTTGAAACACGCACAGTATGTTCCTAGAATCCTTTTCTCTATCCGGGAGGGTGGTTTTTTTTAACATGCTGTGTTGTCATATTATTTTTCCTACAGTGTATTATTTGCTCTGCCAGAACACATGTACTCAAGATGCTCGGCCTTGCCATAACTGAATACACTAGTTTAATGGTCACAGTGAAGACAAGCCATGGATATTACTTCCGAGTTGGGTTCATGAACCAAGAAGATCGCTGCTTTTTTTATGGCCGAACTTGGATAAACTTTCTCAAGTGTTACGGACTGAAAATTGGCGCACGAATGTTGATGGAAATAGCAGAACCTGCTCTCATCTTCACTGCGATATTCCACCCCAACGTCGTTCCAATTGTTCATCTGTTGGGGAACGTAGCAGAAATTCAAAATTTTCTACCCATCACCAAGATCAATCTATGGAGATTCTAGCAACAAGAGAGGGAGAGGATGAGCATCTTCATACCCTTGAAGATCGCTAAGCGGAAGCGTTACAAGAACGTGGATGAAGGAGTCGTACTCGCAGCGATTCAGATCGCGGTTGATTCCGATCTAAGCACCGAACAACGGTGCCTCTGTGTTCAACACACGTACAGCCCGGGGACGTCTCCTGCTTCTTGATCCAGCAAGGGGAGAAGATAAGTTGAGGGAGAAATCCGACAGCACGACGACATGGTGGTGATGGAGCTCGTGGTTCTCCGGCAGGGCTTCGCCAAGCACTAGAGGAGGAGGAGGTGTTGGAGGAGGGAGAGGGCTGCGCCAGGGGAAGGGTGCGGCTGCCCTCTCTCTCTCTCTCACTATATATAGGGGGAAGGGAGGAGGGGGAGGCGCCCTAGGGTTCCCTAAGGGAGGGACGGCGGCCATAGGGGAAACCCTAGATGGGTTTTGGTGCCCCCACCCCCTAGGAAACTTGCCCCCCAAGCCGGGAGGGGCGGCTGCCCTAGGGGTGGCGCCCCCACCTCTCCAGGTTACGTGGGATGGGGTGGGAGGGGCGCTCAGCCCCTTAGTGGGCTGGTGTGCCCTGTCCCCTTGGCCCATAAGGCCTCCCAAAGCTTGCCAGGGCCTCCGAAACCCCTTTCGGACACGTTGGTCATCACCTGGTACCCCCGGAACAATTCCGGACTCCAATACCCTTCGTCCAATATACCAATCTTCACCTCCGGACCATTCTGGAGCTCCTCTTCATGTCCGGTATCTCATCCGAGACTCCGAACAACCTTCGGCAACCACATACTATTTCCCATAACAACTCTAGCGTCACCGAACCTTAAGTGTGTAGACCCTACGGGTTCGGGAACCATGCAGACATGACCGAGACGTTCTCCGGTCAATAACCAACAGCGGGATCTGGATACCCATGTTGGCTCCCACATGTTCCATGATGATCTCATTGGATGAACCACAATGTCAAGGATTCAAGCATTCCCGTATGCAATTCCCTTTGTCCAGCGGTATTGTACTTGCCCGAGATTCGAACGTCGGTATCCGATACCTTGTTCAATCTCGTTACCGGCAAGTCTCTTTACTCGTTCCGTAACACATCATCCCATGATCAACTCCTTGGTCACATTGTGCACATTATGATGATGTCCTACCGAGTGGGCCCAGAGATACCTCTTCGTCACACGGAGTGACAAATCCAGATCTCGATTCGTGCCAAACCAATGTACACTTTCGAGAGATACCGTAGTGCACCTTTATAGCCACCCGATTATTGTGACGTTTGGTACACCCAAAGCATTCCTACGGTATCCGGGAGTTGCACAATCTCATGGTCTAAGGAAATGATACTTGACATTAGAAAAGATTTAGCATACGAACTACACGATCTTTGTGCTAGGCTTAGGATTGGGTCTTGTCCATCACATCATTCTCCTAATGATGTGATCCCGTTATCAACGACATCCAATGTCCATGGTCAAGAAACCGTAACCATCTATTGATCAACGAGCTAGTCAACTAGAGGCTTACTAGGGACATGGTGTTGTCTATGTATCCACACATGTATATGAGTTTCCTATCAATATAATTATAGCATGGATAATAAACGATTATCATGAACAAGGAAATATAATAATAATAACTAATTTATTATTGCCTCTAGGCATATTTCCAACAGTCTCCCACTTGCACTAGAGTCAATATTCTAGTTCACATCGCCATGTGATTAACACTCACAGGTCACATCGCCATGTGACCAACATCCAAAGAGTTTACTAGTGTCACTAAACTAGTTCACATCATCATGTGATTAAGACTCAATGAGTTCTGGGGTTTGATCATGTTTTGCTTGTGAGAGAGGTTTTAGTCAACGGGTCTGCAACATTCAGATCCGTATGCACTTCGCAAATCTCTAGGTCATATTGTAAATGCTTCTTCCACGCTCCACTTGAAGCTATTCCAAATGGTTGCTCCACTATACGTATCTGGTTTGCTACTCAGAGTCACTCGGATAGGTGTTAAAGCTTGCATCGACGTAACCCTTTACACCGAACTCTTTATCACCTCCATAATCGAGAAACATGTCCTTATTTACTCCAAGGACAATTTTGACCGCTATCCAATGATCCATTCCTGGATCATTCTTGTACCCCTTGACTGACTCATGGCAAGGCACACTTCCGGTGCGGTACACATCATAGCATACTATAGAGCCTACGTCTGAAGCATAGGGGACGACCTTCGTCCTTTCTCTCTCTTCTGCCGTGGTCGAGCTTTAACTCTTAACTTCATACCTTACAACTCAGGCAAGAACTCCTTCTTTGACTGATCCATCTTGAACACCTTCAAAATCATGTCAAGGTATGTGCTCATTTGAAAGTACAATTTAGCGGTTTTTGATCTATCCTCATAGATCTTGATGCTCAATGTTCAAGCAGCTTAATCCAGGTTTTCTATTGAAAAACACTTTTCAAATAACCCTATAAGCTTTCCAGAAATTCTACATCATTTCTGATCAACAATATATCAACAACATATACTCATCAGAAATTCTATAGTGCTCCCCTTCACTTCTTTGGAAATACGAGTTTCTCATAAACTTTGTATAAACCCAAAATCTTTGATCATCTCATCAAAGCGTACATTCCAACTCCGAGATGCTTACTCCAGTCCTTCAAAGGATTGATGGAGCTTTGCATACTTATTAGCGTCTTTCAGGATTGTCAAAACCTTTCTGGTTGTATCACATACAACCTTTCCTCAAGAAAATTGTCGAGGAAACAATGTTTTGACATCCTATCTGCAAGATTTCATAAATAGTGCAGTAACTGCTAATCCAATTCCAACAGACTCTTAGCATCGCTACGAGTGAGAAAGCCTCACCGTAGTCAACTCCTTGAATCTTGTCGGAAAACATCTTAACGACAAGTCGAGCTTTCTTAATGGTGATACTTACCATCATTGTCATCTTCCTTTTAAAATCCATCTGCCCTATAGCCTTACGACCATCAAGCAGTTCTTCCAAAGTCTACACTTTGTTTTCATACATGGATCCTCTCTCGGATTTTATGGCCTCGAGCCATTTGTCGAAATCCGGGCCCACCATCGCTTCTCCATAGCTCGTGGGTTCATTGTTGTCTAGCAACATGACCTTCAAGACATGATTCTTGTACCACTCTGAGTAGTACGCATCCTTGTCACCCTCGAGGTTCGGTAGTGACTTGATCCGAAGTTTCATAATCACCATCATCAACTTCCACTTCAATTGATGTAGGTGCCACAGGAACAACTTCCTGTGCCCTACTACACACTGGTTGAAGTGATGGTTCAATAACCTCATCAAGTCTCCACCATCCTCCCACTCAATTCTTTCGAGAGAAACTTTTTCTCGAGAAAGGACCCGTTTCTAGAAACAATCACTTTTGCTTCCGGTCTGAAATAGGAGGTATACCCAACTGTTTTGGGTGTCCTATGAAGATGCATTTATCCTCTTTGGGTTCGAGCTTATCAACCTGAAACTTTTTCACATAAGCGTCGCAGCCCCAAGCTTTCAAGAAACGACAGCTTAGGTTTCTCCAAACCATAGTTCATACGGTGTCATCTCAACGTAATTACGTGGTGCCCTATTTAAAGTGAGTGCGGTTGTCTCTAATGCCTAACCCATGAGCGATAGTGGTAATCGATAAGAGATATCATGGTACGCACCATATCCAATAGGGTGCAACTATGATGTTCGGACACACCATCACACTATGGTGTTCCAGTGGTATTAATTGTGAAACAATTTCCACAATGTCTTAATTATGTGCCAAAACTCGTAACTCGATATTCATCTCTATGATCATATCATAGACATTTTACCCTCTTGTCACGAAGATCTTCAACTTCACTCTGAAATTACTTGAATCATTCAATAATTCAGACTTGTGTTTCATCAAGTAAATATACTCAAGATCTACTCAAATCATCGTGAAGTAAGAACATAACGATATCCACTACGTGCCTCAAAGCACTCATTGTCTGCACACATCAAAATGTATTACTTCCAACAAGTTGCTTTCTTGTTCCATTTCACTTTGAAACGAGGCTTTCACTCATCTTGCCCATATGGTATGATTTGCATGTCTCAAGTGATTCAAATCAAGTGAGTCCAAACGGTCCATCTGCATGGAGTTTCTTCATGCATATACACCAATAGACATGGTTCAGCATGTCTCAAACTTTTCAAAACGAGTGAGTCCAAAGATCCATCAACATGGAGCTTCTTCATACGTTTTATACCAATATGACTTACATAGCGATTGCCACAAGTAGGTGGTACTATCATTACTATCTTATATCTTTTGGCATGAACATGTGTATCACTACGATCGAGATTTAATAAACCATTCATTTTAGGTGCAAGACCATTGAAGGTATTATTCAAATAAACAGAGTAACCATTATTCTCCTTAAATGAATACCGTATTGCGATAGACATAATCCAATCATGTCTATGCTCAACATAAACACCAAATAACAATTATTTAGGTTTAACACCAATCTCGAAGGTAGAGGGAGCGTGCGATGCTTGATCATATCAACCTTGGAAACACTTCCAACACATATCGTCACTCACCTTTAGCTAGCCTCCTTTTATTCCGTAGCTTTTATTTGAGTTACTAGCACTTAGCAACCGAACCGTATCTAATACCCTGGTGCTACCAGAGTACTAGTAAAGTACACATTAACATAATGTATATCCAATATACTTCTGTAGACCTTGCCTGCCTTCTTATCTACCAAGTATCTAGGGTGGTTCTGCTTTAGTGTCCGTTCCTCTCATTACAGAAGCACTTAGTCTCGGGTTTGGGTTCAACCTTGGGTTTTCACTGGAGCAGCAACTGTTTTGCCGTTTCATGAAGTATCCCTTCTTGCCCTTGCCCTTCTTGAAACTAGTGGTTTTACTAACCATCAACAATTGATGCTCCTACTTGACTTCTACTTTCGCGGCGTCAAACATCGCGAATACTTCAAGGATCATCATATCTATCCTTGATATGTTATAGTTCATCACGAAGATCTAGTAGCTTGGTGGCAATGACTTTGGAGAAACATCACTATCTCATCTGGAAGATTAACTCCCACTCGATTCAAGTGATTGTTGTACCCAGACAATCTGAGTACAAGCTCAACGATTGAGCTTTTCTCCCTTAGTTTGTAGGCCAAGAAGCTCGTCGGTGGTCTTATACCGCTTGACGTGGGCACGAGCCTGAAATCCCAATTTCAGCCCTCGAAACATCTCAGATGTTTCGCGACGTTTCGAAATCGTCTTCGGTGCCTTAACTCTAAACCATTTAACATTACTGAACTATCACGTAGTTATCAAAACGTGTATGTCAGATGTTCGCAACATCCAAAGACGACGTTCGATGTTCAGCACACTGAGCGGTGCATTTAGGACATAAGCCTTCTTCCAAGCAACGAGGACAATCCTCAGTTTACAGACTTAGTCCGCATAATCGCTACTATCATCTTTCAACTAAATTTTCCCTAGGAACATATCTAAACAGTAGGACTAAAGCGCGAACTTACGACATAATTAACAAAGACCTTTTGACTATGTTCAGGATAATTAAGTTCATCTTATGAACTCCCACTCAGATAGACATCCCTCTTAGTCATCTAAGTGATTACATGATCCGAGTCAACTAGGCCGTGTCCGATCATCACGTGAGACGGACTAGTCATCATCGGTGAACATCTTCATGTTGATCGTATCTACCATACGACTCATGCTTGACCTTTCGGTCTCTTGTGTTCCGAGGCCATGTCTGTACATGCTAGGCTCGTCAAGTCAACCTAAGTGTTTCGCGTGTGTAAATCTGTCTTACACCCGTTGTATGTGAACGTTAGAATCTATCACACCCGATCATCACGTGGTGCTTTGAAACAACGAACTTTCGCAACGGTGCACAGTTAGGGGGAACACTTTCTTGAAATTTTAATGAGGGATCATCTTATTTACTACCGTCGTTATAAGCAAATAAGATGCATAAACATGATAAACATCACATGCAATCAAAAAGTGACATGATATGGCCAATATCATTTTGCTCCTTTTGATCTCCATCTTCGGGGCTCCATGATCATCATCGTCACCGGCATGACACCATGATCTCCATCATCGTGTCTCCATGAAGTTATCTCGCCAACTATTACTTCTACTACTATGGCTAACGGTTTAGCAATAAAGTAAAGTAATTACATGGCGTTGTTCAATGACACGCAGGTCATACAATAAATTAAGACAACTGGCTCCTGCCGGTTGTCATACTCATCGACATGCAAGTCATGATTCCTATTACAAGAACATGATCAATCTCATACATCACATATCATTCATCACATTCTTTTGGCCATATCACATCACATAGCATACCCTGCAAGAACAAGTTAGACATCCTCTAATTGTTGTTTGCATGTTTTACGTGGCTGCTATGGGTTTCTAGCAAGAACATTTCTTACCTACGCATAAACCACAGCGTGATATGTCAATTGCTATTTACCCTTCATAAGGACCATTTTCATCTAATCCGATCCGACTAAAGTGGGAGAGACTGGCACCCGCTAGCCACCTTATGCAACAAGTGCATGTCAGTCGGTGGAACCTATCTCACGTAAGAGTACGTGCAAGGTCGGTCCGGGCCGCTTCATCCCACAATACTGTCGAAACAAGATTGGACTAGTAACAATAAGCATATTGAACAAAATCAACGCCCACAACTACTTTGTGTTCTACTCGTGCATAGAATCTAAGCAATAGATCTAGCTCATGATGCCACTGTTGGGGAACGTAGCAGAAATTCAAAATTTTCTATGCATCACCAAGATCAATCTATGGAGATTCTAGCAACAAGAGAGGGAGAGGATGAGCATCTTCATACCCTTGAAGATCGCTAAGCGGAAGCGTTACAAGAACGTGGATGAAGGAGTCGTACTCGCAGCGATTCAGATCGCGGTTGATTCCGATCTAAGCACCGAACAATGGTTCCTCCGCGTTCAACACACGTACAGCCCGGGGACGTCTCCTCCTTCTTGATCCAGCAAGGGGAGAGGAGAAGTTGAGGAGAACTCCGACAACCGACGACGACATGGTGGTGATGGAGCTCGTGGTTCTCCGCAGGGGCTTCGCCAAGCACTACGGAGGAGGAGGAGGTGTTGGAGGAGGGAGGGATGCGCCAGGGAAGGTGCGGCTGCCCTCTCTCTCTCTCTCTCTCTCTATATATAGGGGAAGGAGGATGGGGGGCGCCTAGGGTTCCCTAGGGAGGGCGGCGGCCATAGGGGAAACCCTAGATGGGTTTTGGCGCCCCATCCCCAGGAAACTTGCCCCCCAAGCCGGGAGGGGCGGCTGCCCTAGGAGTGGCGCCCCACCTCTCCAAAGTTACGTGAGATGGGGTGGAGGGCGCCAGCCCCTTAGTGGGCTGATGTTCCTCTCCCTTGGCCCATAAGGCCCCCAAAGCTTGCCGGGCCTCCAAAACCCCTTTCGACATGCTGGTCATCACCGGTACTCCGAACAATTCCGGACTCCAATACCCTTCGTCCAATATATCGACCTTCACCTCCGGACTGTTCCGAGCTCCTTGTCATGTCCGGATCTCATCCGGACTCAACAACCTTCGCAACCACATACTATTTCCCATAACAACTCTAGCGCCACCGAACCTTAAGTGTAGACCCTACGGGTTCGGGAACCATGCGCATATGACCGAGACGTTCTCCGGTCAATAACCAACAGCGGGATCTGGATACCCATGTTGGCTCCCACATGTTCCACGATGATCTCATCGGATGAACCACGATGTCAAGGATTCAAGCAATCCCGTATGCAATTTCCTTTGTCCAGCGGTATTGTACTTGCCCGAGATTCGATCATCGGTATCCGATACCTTGTTAAATCTCGTTACCGGCAAGTCTCTTTACTCGTTCCGTAACACATCATCCCGTGATCAACTCCTTGGTCACATTGTGCACATTATGATGATGTCCTACCGAGTGGGCCCAGAGATACCTCTCCGTCACACGGAGTGACAAATCCCAGTCTCGATTCATGCCAACCCAACAGACACTTTCGAAGATACCCGTAGTGCACCTTTATAGCCACCCATTCGTTGGACGCTTTGGTACACCCAAAGCATTCCTACGGTATCCGGAGTTGCACAATCCCATGGTCTAAGGAAATGATACTTGACATTAGAAAAGCTTTAGCATACTGAACTACATGATCTTTGTGCTAGGCTTAGGATTGGGTCTTGTCCATCACATCATTCTCCTAATGATGTGATCCCGTTATCAACGACATCCAATGTCCATGGTCAGGAAACCGTAACCATCTATTGATCAACGAGCTAGTCAACTAGAGGCTTACTAGGGACATGGTGTTGTCTATGTATCCACACATGCATCTGAGTTTCCTATCAATACAATTATAGCATGGATAATAAATGATTATCATGAACAAGGAAATATAATAATAATTACTAATTTATTATTGCGTCTAGGGCATATTTCCAACATCATCCATGTTAGTTTTGTATCTGGTTCTTGCTTGTTGCCTCGATTACTTCTTAATCCACCTATTCTGTCTAACTAATCACAATTTAATTTTAGAAGTAGCAATGAATCTCTCACGAAGATGCTACTTCTAACTAATATTTTCTTATAATTGGTGGCACGTGTAGGTTTTTTCACGCTTAAGCCTGCTTTCGCTTGTTACTCTGTAATAACTCGGCTGTTACTAATGGCACCGAAGTTGATCGGATCGACATCCACAAGTTCCTACACTTTATTGACCGCCTTGAGGTCCTTGTGGGGCGTTTCAATGGTGGAAGGCCACGTGGGATATGTGTGCCCTCGCTGCACTTTCGTTGAACAGGTCCAACTGTGTCGAGAAACTTATGGTACGAGCTGTTTTCTGTTATATATGTTGTTCATAAACTATTGTTTATACACAGTTTTACAGCTGTGATCTTCTTGAAACAGGAACTGCCGAGTTCTATTGTTCCTATATAGATGCCTGACCATGGTTGGGTCAGACTTACGCTTCCTCACAACATGATGTTTATGTCGACCTACTCAATTCCCCTTGGAGGTGAAAAGATACTTATTCGTGGGTGGTCTCAGATAATGAAGGCTCGTCCATCTTGGAGAATAGGACAGAAGATTATGTTCATGCTTTTCCATGGCTCTAAAGCGAATATCCTGTTTATTGACCATGTTGCGAGATGAAGCCGCTTTCAAAAGGTTGTGGATGCGCGGGGTGGCGCCTGGGCCTTGGCGGTCTCACCCTTGGTTAACTGTAGGCAAAGTAGCACCGTTCAAGGCGTGCTTTGTACGGTTGAACCTGTGTAAGTACTCATACTGCTTTCAGCTTTGGTTGTTAAGTGCCCCTGCTGGTTTCAGTTAAGGTAGTTAAGTACTCCTGCTGCTTTTACTGATCTGTCGTGTTTCTTCATCCTGTTTTCCTCCTGCCGCCAAAACTAAACCAGCGCCAAGGGGGGGCCTTCCTCCGCCTCCCACGGCTGGCTGCGCCAACAAGACGACGCCGCCCCACCGCCTCCTAAATCGTTAACGCCAACGCCCTCCGCGCTTTGAGTGCGCTTCGCCCATGATGCCGCCTCTCGTGTTGTCAACATGGTCAACAAACAATAGGGACAGAAGTACGGGAGAGGATGACGAGGGGCCCACCACGCCAACGTATGGAAAGTTAAAATGCTTCCTCCTAGTGTTTTCGACATCCGTGACCCACGACATTGTGAGCGTATATAGTCAATAGACAAGAGAACAGCACAAGATCGGCCGACACACAGGGACGTAGCTACTCGAGCAATATTTTTTTGTTTGGTATTGTTGAGACGGAGCAGGGTTTGAATCTGGTCAGTGGCCCGCCTAGCCAAAGCTTATATTTTATGTTCACCATGTGACCAACCCAGCTATTTTTTCTTTGTGAAAATGAGCCCATTTTATTTTTTCTGAAGAATACCCAATCCAGGCCTACTTATTTTTCTACGCCCTAATGGGCTGCAACTCTTTCAAGACGCCTGCAAATCTTGAAAGTAATATCAAATGGGTTGTAAATATAAAAACAGATGACAAATTGGCAATTACTTTATAATTTTTGATTTTTTTTTCACATTTTCGGATTCCTATTTCACTGGGCATTAACCTAATACAAATATATCTTCAAAGTACTTTAAATCTGGCTCGACATTTCGGTATTAAAAATAGTTTGGAACCCACAGAAATATGCGAAATTGGCCCGGGCCAACCAAAAAAAAACGACTGCAATAAATTGCATAAGAAGTTGCCATGAGCTATATATAAATTATTAAAAAAAGACGGAGTGGTCTGACTTGTGGGCCTGTTTAGTTGACGCGTATGCAAGATTTTTTTAGTTATTATATACTACGTCAACAAATGATTCTAGCAGACGTAACCGTTGGCTGTCAATCCAACGGCCGTCGTGTTTCTTCAATCTCTGATCTTCTTGCTCCAGCCGCCAAAGCGATGCCGGTAGGACCGCTTTGCTCCGCCTCCGTGGCTGGTCAGGCTGCTGCACCGCCTCGGCGCCCTATTACTCCCACCGCTGGCGGGGCATCCTCTACTCACCCACACCCCATGTTATTCTCATACCACACCGAGCCGAACGGTGAACCTCGTACTCCTCTCCGCGGGCTTCCACCGCTGTCTTCCCCGGCTCCGCGTCGTCCCCTTCCTAGGCCTTGCCATCGTCCACCGCCATGGTGCTCTCGGCGCGACGTGGTCAATGTGGTCAACGACCGACTTCCATCTGAAGAGTACTGTACGTGGAGAGGCTGACAGCTGGGTCCATGGCAGCCGCAAGGAAGTGCCTCCTTATTACGTGGAAAATAATTATTCCTCCACCTGACAGCTTGTAACACCCCAAAACTTTTACCCAAGTTTTTGATGTTAAATTTTTGCCAGGAGTTTCAAAATTTTATTTCTGTTGATTTCAGAACTCTTCTTTTAATATTAAGGAGTCTTTTCCAAGTGGAGCTTTCCAAAACATATTGGACTTCTATGTTCTATGTATAACATTTTCTTAATCAGTAGATTTATTTATTAAATTATTTCACCCTGAGCTTTATTCATTAAAATGAATTGTTTTAAATTTTGGAGCTCCTTTTGAACTACAACCATTTGATATATTTAGCTAAAAATCCAACCAAAATTTGGAGATGTCATGAGATGTCTCTAAATCACTTGTGTGCAATAATATAATTATTTCATTTCATATTTTGAGTTTTTCACCTGTTTTTCAAATCTGGTCCAGTGGACACTTTTGCACTATAGCCTAATTAAATATTTCCCTAGAACCTCCACCAAAATTATGGGATGTCAGTGGTAGCATGCCATCCAACTTTATGCAAAAACCTTGTGATGTTCTATGGAAAGATTAAGTATACCAACCTCCTTTTCATTCTCGACCAGACTTGTGTTTTGTACTGCAACCATCTCCTAACTTGCTCCTTTACCCATGAGCTTTCTTCTGCTTGTAGTCCTCCCTGCCAAACCCCTAAGTCCAGGAGCATGCACTCTTTGGAACGCTTTTGGTCCATGTAGTGATGCCTTTTTCTTTCTGTCTAGAATTGTAGTTTTGCAAAACTTGCACTAGCAAGTTTCTCCTTTTGGCAAACTAACTTCACCACCCTCTCTTACATCCATGGAGACACTGATCTGGAGTTTTTGGCCACTCCAAGAAATGCCTAAGTACCCTTGGCATTTTGTCAAACACCTTATGGGCATGATCTGTTTTGACATGATTTTTGTTTTGCACTGTGACCTTGCACCTCTGGGCAATCTAGCATGTGTACTAAGCACCTAGACGATCCTAGCCTAGATCTGCTAAGTGCCAGCCTCACCTAAGTCCTGTAGCATGCCATGGCATTTCGTCGAGCATGTTCCGTGCGTGCTCTAGGCGCGAACAGAGCACGCGTATTGCACGTGCCGCGCCCGAGCCGACGCGTCGCGCCCCTGGCTTGCCACCACTCCGCAGAGCTGCGCCACTCACTTGGCCTCTCGCTACGTCGCGCCAAGAACCCCGACCGCCTCTGCAGCGTTGCCAGCAAGCCGCTTGGCGGCACGCCCGCGGCCGCAACCGCCACCGCCATGAGCAGCACCGCCCAAGCCCCCAGCGCTCGCCACCTGCCCCCTGGAACAGCGCGAGCTCATCCGCAGCCATGTCCACTAGCGCTCATCGCCGCCAGGACACCCTAAGCTACAGAATGGCGGTCACCGGCGACCTTATCCCTGGCCGCCGCGGAACCGACCCTGAGCGCCTATTTAAGGAGCCCCCGAGCTCGTCTCCGCACGTAGGGCAGTCTAAAACACCCTCCCTAGGACCCCATTGGCAGCCAATCGACCCGGGGAAACCTCCTTCCCCATCTACGGCAACCGCAGACGCCGCCACCGCCCTGGCCATTCCGGCGTCATCAGAGCCTCCCCTTCTCCGTTCTCTTCACCAAGAGCTCTACCTTTCTCCCGTGAACTCCTCCCCCTGCTCAATTTTTATCGAGAACCACCGCCGCCCCAAAACCACTACGCCACCGAAACCTTCCTCCGCCGCAGAGCTCGTCGCCGACGACTCCCTCCATCCCCATCACTCCCTCGACCACCGGAAGAACCGCCCCAGCCTTGCGGATCCATCCCCACCCTCGGGGCCGCGAGAGCCGCTTAGCACCGGCGACGATCGCCGAGCCCCCTCCTGCTCGCCAGAGGAAGAAGAGGGAAGGGAGAATACTCAAACCTGACCGGTGGGCCCCCGGGACCCACTGTCAGTGACCCCGCCCAGTCCACGTGGGTTAAGTGGAAGCGCATTTCCAGTTTACGCCTTCGACGTGTACGTTTATTTTCGAAACGTTTTCTTTTCTGTTTTATTTTTAATAATAGATTTTTGACCAAACTTTGATCGGCTGTATCTTTTTAAATACAACTCCAAATAAATTGATTCTTTTTCCTACCTCTCTCAAATATGGTCTAGTTTATTTTAAGATTTATTTGAAAAAATTTCAGACAACTTTTTTGTGCTGTTTTGATTTTATGTAGTGATTCAAATATATTCTTTTTAATAGGAGTTCTGAAGATTTCAAGATGTGTTGGAATGCACCCTGCCTTCCCATGACCTGAAGGCAAGCATTCTGAACCCAGGTGAAATTTTTGTGTGTGTTGCATAGCATGGTGACAACACCACCCCGACACGAGCATACGTCATTTTATGTGAGGATGTGTTCCTACTCATGGGTGCATGTTAATGAATTTCACGCAAATGGAGTTGATATGATTGTGATAGAAATCACCGTCATATGCCTTTCATGCATACCGGGGGAAAAAAAGGGAAGGCCTCTGTCTTGGGTAGACACGGCCTTGTCCCTAGTCCTCCGTCGAGACGGTCGTGTCCAGTATGGCATGAGGGGGTATGTCGCGTGGTGTTTCTATCTGTAGTTTGAAGTATTTGCATTGTTACACTAATCTTGCAGGGAATCTTACAACCTCCTGAGTCGACCGTAGATCGAGTCTTGTGCCAAGAAACCCCATACTTGCTTCAGACTACCACTGCCTCTACAACAAGTAGGGTACGGTTCGATAAGTTGTCAACCCTTTCCTAGCACACACCGTGCATGAGAGGCCATGGTGGAAGATACCGGAGGCATCCGGTAGTCATGCCACCGGTCCGGGAGCATGGGTGTTTCAGTTGTAGCCGAGGGGTAGCTCCCCAGTTCTATGCCATGTATAAATTTTGTGATCCCATGTTACGTCGAGGTTGTAGCCTCCCACTTAGAGTTTTGCTTGATAGGTGTCGTGGGTCATTCCGCATACGTGAGTTGAGCTGGTGTGTGCAAGTTAGGTGTGTTTTCAACTAAAAGACCGTAGATGGAATTAGTCTTGAGGACTAAAGGAATCCGTTACTTGTGGGTAAAGAGTACACCCTCTGCAGAGATTAAACCTATTCGAATAGCCGTGTCCATGGCTAAGGATTACAGTCTGGGATGGGTCAAGTGTCGGTCTTAGTGTCGGTCTTCGGAGGTGAAACTGTTAAAACTGGAATCGCGATTGTGACTTGTGAAAATTACGATTATTATTTTTGATGTGGACTAACCCGTGATATTTTTGGTATTATCGAATATCCCCGGGATGGTTCTACCTCCTGAATATTCACTGTATTTATTTATAAGCCCTTTATGTGGTGTCGCTCAGACGCCCGACTGCGGCATTGTTTTTGTTTATTTATAAAGCCCTTTATGTGGTGTCGCTCAGACGCCCGACTGCGGCATTGTTTTTGTTTATTAATAAGCCCTTTATGTGGTGTCGCTAAGACGCCCGACTGCGGCATTTCTTTTTTAAAAGCCCTTTATGTGGTGTCGCTAGGACGCCCAACTGTGGCATTTCTTTTAAAGCCCTTTATGAGGTGTCGCTAAGACGCCCGACTGTGGCATTTCTTTTTAAATCCTTCATGATATTTACTGCTTAATTTTAATACTAACATATGATTGGATATTCTTAAATGACATGCTTGCCCGCATCAGAGTTTTATTTATCTTTTGTGATAGACGTCATGAGCATAAATTATGTTCAAGACATCATTTGTTAAATTATGCCTGTGTTCATAATGTTTGCGAGTACATTCAAAGTACTTACTGGCTTGTCCCTGGCTATTGTCTTGGCCAGATTTTTTTGCGCGGAGAGGAGCGACCGTGGCGACAGTTCCATAACCTAAGCAACGGCGATAGCAGCCTCGCGGAGATAGGAGTTAACCTGGTCAGCTGTTCCTGTGGGAATTGGAGTCCCATAGACACTGATGATCCATAGACCGCTTCCGCCATCAACCATTAGAAACCTTTTGTTGTACTCACAGGCCAGAATGGTCTTGTACTACATATTTTGTATTTTGCTTGGAATTTCTGTATCAAGTTGGTGCCTCATCAGCTAATAGTTATCCTGGGGCTGGTGAGCACAAGGGCCATTTTCTGGGAATTAACACCCGGATAACCGGTCTCGACAGACTTGGTATCAGAGCCAGGCTGACCATTGGCTAATCCTATCTTAGCTAGGTCAATAAACTTAGGCTAACAACCCACCAAGCCATAACCAAAACCCCAGCCAAGCTTCCCGTGCAAGATAGCCACACAGGGATCCCGACACTTTTGGCAGTCGGTGCCCAACCTATCAACCTAGCCCGTTTATCACGCACCAGTGACCAGCACCCAAGGTGTCTCATTCGCAAGCGTGCGAAGGAAGACTCCGTCCCCTTTTTCTATAAAAAGGGCACGCCCGTCTCAATCCAGCCCTACACAGCCGCTACCCCAAAACTGAGCCACAATGCCTGGTCCCGTAGTGCACCATGAGACTACAACAACCAACCTTGGAGGCTTTGTGACCATACTCGCAAACCTCACCCGTCGTGCCTATGCGTTAGAAGAGCCACCCGAATATGTTGTGTACCAAGGACCCATGAGTGGTGAGAGCCACAATTCAGGCCATCAGTACATATCTACGGTAGGGGTCTGGCACCCGAGCGCCCCTACAGGTTCACCGGAAGAACGACTTCCTTTGAGCCACAAGCCATCCAACTAGCTGCTCGAGAGGCTATAGTTCATCTCAAGCACCTGTCGCCCAGAGTTAATTCTCGTTCCACTACTACCCCAGGCGAGAAGGGTATGGTAGACCACCCCAAGTAGCCAACGGAGATCACGAGATGGACCCTGCATTGCTGCACCTAGTGCGCTATGTAGGTGCGCTGGAGGATCTATTCGATCAAATCACCATTGATCTGATCGCAGCTCGTGGAGAGCTGGTTAAATCGAGCCCAATGAGAGAGGAGATCGAGCCCAACGCCGACAACCCGGTCGTGCTGTTCGGACACCCGATCGAGACCCCGAGGTCAGCCCACCGTCGGCCAAGGTGCTTTGATGACCCCGTAGTGCTTCGTCAGCCTCCTCGAGCACACTCCAACGGGTTGTGGTCAACAATCCCGCGATGGTCATCATCACTACCCCGAGCCTGCAACCCCTCAGCCCTCTCCAGCTAATTCCGACGGTGAGAACCGTGGAGAAGCCTCGACATCCACAAGGGACGCCCGCTTGGATGTAAACGTAGTAGACTAAGTCACTCGAGTAGTGGCGAGTCCCCGTGCATCCTCGCTTTGTAATCTATGATCCCTTAAATTAACGCAGCCTGTCATCTTGCCTCTGTTTTATATAGTAGTTTTGCATGGATGTATTAGCATGCAGTGTGATTTCTCTATCCTTGGCGCAGCCACCAAAAACCGCCCCGACAACACCCACAGTGATACGTCACTTTAGTAAGATATGTGTATCTGTGGTTGACCCTGAGCTGAGCCGGCCAATTCTTTACTTTTTACCACGGTAAATGACCCAGCCCCGGTGCTATAAAAAGGCCACCGAGTGACCTTGCCAAGCACCCCTCACCTTGTGCACCATCCTCACAACCATTTCTGGCCATGCCGAGCCCTAGTATTTATCTGAGGACTCCAGATGCTACCCCAGGTAGTTTTGTCAAGATATTGTGGGATTTTACCCGCAGTACCATGGGCGCTACCCAGCCACCCCAGTACGAGTTGTTCAAATCGAGGATCACCCCTTCCACCTCGAGATATTGGGCAGCCGTGCACATCCCTCCCGTAAACCCAAACCAAGATCCAACGGAGGTCTCCTTCGTAGGGAAATCTATGCCAACCCCGCATATGGCCGTAGAAGCTGCTGCGTATGAAGCGCTTGCACACCTTCGATTCGCGGTACCCTATGCCAGCGAACGAGGGTATTATTATTTTTCGAGCCGTGCAGCACCCGGAGGAGTAACATCTTTTCCAGGTGGACGTATTGAGAGAGACCCAGTCTTCGCCAACCTCGTCCAATACGTCATCGCTCAAGAGCGTTTACCCAACGTGTGATGGGTTATCTATAGATCCTCGCGGATTTAAATCCTCAGATCGCCATCGGCAGATCACTGAGGCCCGACCAGGAGAGACACATTCATCGACTGGTCAATCCACTTTCTCCGATAGAAGAAGAGTATATCCCCGTACCAGAGACATTTCTCGGGACCCCGTCCAGTTACCGTTTTCAATTTAGATGCACTGCTGTTTTTATCACCGCAACTTTTATTTATGTGTTGTAACTTATGCTTAGTACCCCGGTTTCGCGGCGAGTAAATCATTAATGTGAGTAGCTCTGTCGCGGTTTGACTCTAATGTATTACTGTTTCTCTCGCGAGAAATACTGGAGTGAGATTTCCTTTCCCTGAGTTGCCGCGTCGTGTATTTTTTTTCTCACGACATAGATTATTTATTTCACGCAGCACCACGGCAGCAGACTCACGACCACAATTACACGGACACATACACTGCTTGCAAAATTTTGCAACTGTGTTGCGTCAAACTAAGCACCTCCGAATAACAGTTATAACCCGGCACCTACTCCTCGTGGTCACCACCACCACGGAGAGCCAGCAACTGAGCAGCGGCATCGCGACGATCATCGAAGATCATCGCGCACAGGAGCACAGAGAGCCCTAGCACCGCTGCCAGCCCTTACACGTACCCAAAGTGTTCCTCCGGTAAACGGGAGTTGCATAATCTCATAGTTATCGGAACATGTATAAGTCATGAAGAAAGCAATAGCAATATACTAAACAATCAAGTGCTAGGCTAACGGAATGGGTCATGTCAATCACATCATTCTCGTAATGATGTGATCCCATTAATCAAATAACAACACATGTCTATGGTTAGGAAACATAACCATCTTTGATTAATGAGCTAGTCTAGTAGAGGCATACTAGTGACTATATGTTTGTCTATGTATTCACACATGTATCATGTTTCCGGTTAATACAATTCTAGCATGAATAATAAACATTTATCATGATATGAGGAAATAAATAATAACTTTATTATTGCCTCGGGGCATATTTCCTTCAGCCTCCCACTTGCACTAGAGTCAATAATCTAGATTACACAAGAATGATTCTAACACCCATGGAGTCTTGGTGCTGATCATGTTTTGCTCGAGGAAGAGGCTTAGTCAATGGGTCTGCAATATTCAGATCCGTATGTATTTTGCAAATCTCTATGTCTCCCACCGGACTTGGTCCCGAATGGAATTGAAGCGTCTCTTGATATGCTTGGTCCTCTTGTGAAATCTGGATTCCTTTGCCAAGGCAATTGCACCAAGATTGTCACGAAGATCTTCATTGGTCCCGATGCACTAGGTATGACACCTAGATCGAAATGAACTCTTTCATCCAGACTCCTTCATTTGCTGCTTCCAAGCAGCTATGTACTCCGCTTCACATGTAGATCCCGCCACGATGCTTTGTTTAGAACTGCACCAACCGACAGCTCCACCGCTTAATAAAAACACGATCCGGTTTGCGATTTAGAATCGTCCGGATCGGTGTCAAAGCTTGCATCGACGTAACCATTTACGACTAGCTCTTTGTCACCTCCATATACGAGAAACATATCCTTAGTCCTTTTCGTATTTCAGATGTTCTTGACCGCTGTCCATGATCCACTCTGGATTACTTTGGTACCTTCCTGCCAAGCTTATTGCTAAGCATACGTCAGGTCTGGTACACAGCATTGCATACATGATAGAGCCTATGGCTGAAGCATAGGAACATCTTTCATTTTCTCTCTATCTTCTGTCAGTAGTCGGGCATTGAGTCCGACTCAATTTCACACCTTGTAATACAGGTAAAAACCTTTCTTTGCCTGATCCGTTTTGAACTTTTCAAAACTTTATCAAGGTATGTGCTTTGTGAAAGTCCAATTAAGCGCCTTGATCTATCTCTATAGATCTTGATGCCCAATATATAAGCAGCTTCATCGAGGTCTTTCATTGAAAAACTTTTATTCAAGTATCCTTTATGCTATCCAGAAATTCTATATTATTTCCAATTAATAATATGTCGTCCACATATAATATCAAAATGCTACAGAGCTCCCACTCACTTTCTTGTAAATACAGCTTCTCCAAAAGTCATATAAAACCATATGCTTTGATCACACTATCAAAGCATTTATTCCAACTCCGAGAGGCTTGCACTGCACCATAAATTGATCGCTGGAGCTTGCACACTTTGTTAGCACCTTTTGGATCAACAAAACCTTCTGGTTGCATCATATACAACTCTTCTTCTAGAAATCCATTCAAGAATGCAGTTTTACATCCATTTGCCAAATTTCATAATCATAAAATGCAGCAATTGCTAACATGATTCGGACAGACTTAAGCATCGCCACGGGTGAGAAAGTCTCATCGTAGTCAACCCCTTAAACTTGTCGAAAACCTTTCGCAACAAGTCGAGCTTTATAGACAGCTACATTACCATCAGCGCCGGTCTTCTTCTTAAAGATCCATTTATTCTCACTAGCTTGCCGATCATCGGCAAGTCAACCAAAGTCCATACTTTGTTCTCATACATGGATCCCATCTCAGATTTCATGGCTTCCAGCCATTTTGCGAATCTGGGCTCACCATCGCTTCTTCATAGTTTGTAGGTTCACCATGGTCAAGTAACATGACTTCCAGAATAGGATTACCGTACCACTCTGGTGCGGATCTTACTCTAGTTGACCTACGTAGTTCAGCAGAAACTTGATCTGAAGTTTCATGATCATCATCATTAACTTCCTCACTAATTGGTGTAGGTGTCACAGGAACCGATTTCGTGATGAACCATTTTCCAATAAGGGAGCTGGTACTGTTACCTCATCAAGTTCTACTTTTCTCCCACTCACTTCTTTCGAGAGAAACTCCTTCTCTAGAAAGGATCCATTCTTAGCAACGAATGTCTTGCCTTCGGATCTGTGATAGAAGGTGTACCCAACTGTTTCCTTTGGGTATCCTATGAAGACACATTTTTCCGATTTGGGTTCAAGCTTATCAGGTTGAAGTTTTTTCACATAAGCATCGCAGCCCCAAACTTTCAGAAACGACAACTTCAGTTTCTTTCCAAACCATAGTTCATAAGGAGTCGTCTTAACGGATTTTGATGGTGCCCTATTTAACGTGAATGCGGACGTCTCTATAGCATAACCCCAAAACGATAGCGGTAAATCGGTAAGAGACATCATAGATCGCACCATATCTAGTAAAGTACGTTTACGACGTTCGGACACACCATTACGCTGTGGTGTTCTAGGTGGCGTTAGTTGCGAAACTATTCCGCAATTTTTCAAATGTAGACCAAACTCGTAACTCAAATATTCTCCTCCACGATCAGATCGTAGAAATTTTATTTTATTGTTACGATGATCTTCAACTTCACTCTAAAATTCTTTGAACTTTTCAAATGTTTCAGATTTATGCTTCATTAAGAAGATATACCCATATCTGCTTAAATCATCTGTGAAGGTGAGAAAATAACGATATCCGCCACGAGCTTCAATAATCATCGGACCACATACATCTATATGTATGATTTCCAACAAATCTGTTGCTCTCTCCATAGAACCGGAGAACGGTGTTTTAGTCATCTTGCCTATGAGGCATGGTTCGCAAGTACCAAGTGATTCATAATCAAGTGATTCCAAAAGTCCATCAGTATGGAGTTTCTTCATGCGCTTTACACCGATATGACCTAAACGGCAGTGCCACAAATAAGTTGCACTATCATTATTAACTCTGCATCTTTTGGCTTCGACATTATGAATATGTGTATTACTACTATCGAGATTTAATAAAAATAGACCACTCTTCAAGGGTGCATGACCATAAAAGATATTACTCATATAAATAGAACAACCATTATTCTCTGATTTAAATGAATAACCGTCTCGCATCAAACAAGATCCAGATATAATGTTCATGCTCAACGCTGGCACCAAATAACAATTATTTAGGTCTAAAACTAATCCCGAAGGTAGATGTAGAGGTAGCGTGCCGATCATGATCACATCGACTTTGAAACCGCTTCCCACGCCGCATCGTCACCTCGCCCTTTGCGGTTCGCTTATTCCGTAGTCCCTGTTTTGAGTTGCAAATATTAGCAATGTAACCAGATCAAATACCCAGGTGCTACTACGAGCTCTAGTAAGGTACACATCAATAACATGTATATCACATATACCTTTGTTCACCTTGCCATCCTTCTTATCCACCAAATACTTGGGGCAGTTCCGCTTCCAAAGGACCAGTTTGCTTGCAGGTAGAAACACTCGGGCCAGGCTTAGGTCCAGACTTGGGTTTCTTCTCTTGAGCAGCAACTTTCTTGCTGTTCTTTTGAAGTTCCCTTCTTCTTCCCTTTGCCCTTTTCTTGAAACTAGTGGTCTTGTTGACCATCAACACTTGATGCTCTTTCTTGATTTCTACCTCCATGGCTTTTAGCATTGCGAAGAGCTCGGAATTGTCTTGGTCATCCCTTGCATATTATAGTTCATCACGAAGCTCTTGTAGCTTGGTGGCGTGATTGGAGAATTCATCAATGACACTATCATCCGGAAGATTAACTCCCAGTTGGATCAAGTGATTATTATACCCGGACATTTTGAGTATATGCTCACCGATGTAACTATTCTCCTCCATCTTGCAGCTATAGAACTTATTGGAGACCTCATATCTCTCAATCCGGGCATTTGCTTGAAATATTAAGTTCAACTCTTGGAACATCTCATATGCTCCATGACGCTCAAAACATCGTTGAAGACCCGGTTCTAAGCCGTAAAGCATGGCACAATCGAACTATAGAGTAGTCATCACTTTGCTCGCCAGACGCTCACAACTTCAGCGTTGTTCTGCAGCGAGTTCGGCACCCAGCGGTGCTTCCAGGACGTAATTCTTACAGTGCAGCAATGAGGATAATCCTCAAATTACGGACCCAATCCGTAATTGCTACCATCATCTTTCAACTTTGCTTTCTCAAGGAACGATTAAAATTCAACGGAACAATAGCACGAGCCATCTATCTACAAGAAACATAGACAAGCAAAATACTATCAGTACTAAGTTCATGATAAATTTAAGTTCAATTAATCATATTACTTAAGAACTCCCACTTAGACAGACATCTCTCTAGTCATCTAAGTGATTACGTGATCCAAATCAACTAAACCATAACCGATCATCACGTGCTAAGCTAACGGAATCGGAGTGACAAAACCTAATCTCGAATTATGCCAACTCAACATATACTTTTGGAGACACCTGTAGAGTACCTTTATAATCACCCGATTACGCCAGACGCTTGGTAGCACACAAAGTGTTCCTCCGTAAACGGAGTTGCATAATCTCATAGTTGCAGGAACTTTGTATAAGTCATGAAGAAAGCAATAGCAACATACTAAACGATCAAGTGCTAAGCTAACGGAATGGGTCAAGTCAATCACATCATTCTCCTAATGATGTGATCCCGTTAATCAAATGACAACTCATGTCTATGGTTTAGGAAACATAACCATCTTCGATTAATGAGCTAGTCAAGTAGAGGCATACTAGTGACATTCTGCTTGTTTATGTATTCACACATGTATTATGTTTCCGGTTAATACAATTCTAGCATGAATAATAAACATTTATCATGATATAAGGAAATAAATAATAACTTTATTATTGCCTCTAGGGCATATTTCCTTCAGCCTCCCACTTGCACTAGAGTCAATAATCTAGATTACACAAGAATGATTCTCACACCCATGGAGTCTTGGTGCTGATCATGTTTTGCTCGTGAGAAAGGCTTAGTCAACGGTCTGCAACATTCAGATCCGTATGTATCTTGCAAATCTCTATGTCTCCCTCTTGGACTTGGTCCCAATGGAATTGAAGCGCCTCTTGATGTGCTTGGTCCTCTTGTGAAATCTGGATTCCTTTGCCAAGGCAATTGCACCAAGATTGTCACGAGAAGATCTTCATTGGCCCGATGCACTAGGTATAACACCTAGATCGGAAATGAACTCCTTCATCCAGACTCCTTCATTTGCTGCTTCCAAGCAGCTATGTACTCCGCTTCACATGTAGATCCCGCCACGACGCTTTGTTTAGAACTGCACCAACTTACAGCTCCACCGCTTAATAAAAATACGATCCGGTTTGCGATTTAGAATCGTCCGGATCGGTGTCAAAGCTTGCATCGACGTAACCCTTTACGACAAGCTCTTTGTCACCTCCATAAACGAGAAACATATCCTTAGTCCTTTTCGGTATTTCAGGATATTCTTGACCGCTGTCCATGATCCACTCTGGATTACTTTGGTACCTCCCTGCTAAGCTAATAGCAAGGCACACATCAGGTCTGGTACACAGCATTGCATACATGATAGAGCCTATGGCTGAAGCATAGGAACTCCTTTCATTTTCCTCTATCTTCTGCGTTGGTCGGGCATTGAGTCCGACTCAATCTTACACCTTGTAATACAGGAAGAACCCTTTCTTTGCCTGATCCATATTGAACTTTTTCAAGACTTTATCAAGGTATGTGCATTGTGAAAGTCCAATTAAGCGCCTTGATCTATCTCTATAGATCTTGATGCCCAATATGTAAGCAGCTTCACCGAGGTCCTTCATTGAAAAACTTTTATTCAAGTATCCTTTTATGCTATCCAGAAATTCTATATCATTTCCAATTAACAATATGTCATCCACATATAATATTAGAAATGCTACAGAGCTCCCACTCACTTTCTTGTAAATACAGGCTTCTCCAAAAGTCTCATATAAAACCATATGCTTTGATCACACTATCAAAGCGCTTATTCCAACTCCGAGAGGCTTGCACTGACCATAGATTGATCGTTGGAGCTTGCACACTTTGTTAGCTCCTTAGGATCGACAAAACCTTCCGTTGCATCATATACAACTCTTCTTCCGAAATCCATTCAGAAATGCAGTTTTGACATCCATCCGCCATATTTCATAATCATAAAATGCGGCGATTGCTAACATGATTCGGACAGACTTAAGCATCGCTACGGGTGAGAAGGTCTCATCGTAGTCAACTCCTTGAACTTGTCGAAAACCTTTTGCAACAAGTCGAGCTTTGTAAACAGAACATTACCGCAGCCGGTCTTCTTCTTGAAAATCCATTTATTCTCTATTGCTTGCCGACCATCGTGCAAGTCAACCAAAGTCCACACTTTGTTCTCATACATGGATCCCATCTCAGATTTCATGGCTTCAAGCCATTTTATGAATCTGGGCTCACCATCGCTTCTTCATATTTCGTAGGTTCACCATGATCTAGTAGCATGACTTCCGAATAGGATTACCGTACCACTCACAGTGCGGATTTTATTCTGGTTGATCTACGAAGTTCAAGAATAACTTGATCTGAAGTTTCATGATCATCATCATTAACTTCCTCACTAACTGGTGTAGGTGTCACAGGAACTGATTTCTGTGATGAACTACTTTCCAATAAGGGAGCTGGTACTGTTACCTCATCAAGTTCTACTTTCCTCCCACTCACTTCTTTTGAGAGAAACTCCTTCTCTAGAAAGGATCCATTCTTAGCAACGAATGTCTTGCCTTCGGATCTGTGATAGAAGGTATACCCAATTGTCTCCTTTGGGTATCCTATGAAGACACATTTTTCCGATTTGGGTTCAAGCTTATCAGGTTGAAGCTTTTTCACATAAGCATCGCAACCCCAAACTTTCAGAAACGACAACTTTGGTTTCTTGCCAAACCATAGTTCATAAGGTGTCGTCTCAACGGATTTTGATGGTGTCCTATTTAACGTGAATGCGGCCGTCTCTAAAGCATAACCCCAAAATGATAGCGGTAAATCGGAAATAGACATCATAGATCGCACCATATCTAGTAAAGTACGATTATGACGTTCGGACACACCATTACGCTGTGGTGTTCCCGGTGGCGTGAGTTGCGAAACTATTCCGCATTGCTTCAAATGTAGACCAAACTCGTAACTCAAATATTCTCCTCCACGATCAGATCGTAGAAACTTTATTTTCTTGTTACGATGATTTTCAACTTCACTCTGAAATTCTTTGAACTTTTCAAATGTTTCAGATTTATGCTTCATCAAGTAGATATACCCATATTTGCTTAAATCATCTGTGAAGGTGAGAAAATAACGATATCCGCCATGAGCTTCAACATTCATCGGACCACATACATCTGTATGTATGATTTCCAACAAATCTGTTGCTCTCTCCATACAACCGAGAACGGTGTTTTAGTCATCTTGCCCATGAGGCACGGTTCGCAAGTACCAAGTGATTCATAATCAAGTGTTCCAAAAGTCCATCAAGATGGAGTTTCTTCATGCGCTTTACACCGATATGACCTAAACGGCAGTGCCACAAATAAGTTGCACTATCATTATCAACTCTGCATCTTTTGGCTTCGACATTATGAATATGTGTATCACTACTATCGAGATTCAATAAAAATAGACCACTCTTCAAGGGTGCATGACCATAAAAGATATTACTCATATAAATAGAACAACCATTATTCTCTCGATTTAAATGAATAACCGCCTCGCATCAAACAAGATCCAGATATAATGTTCATGCTCAACGCGGCACCAAATAACAATTATTTAGGTCTAAAACTAATCCCAAGGTAGATGTAGAGGTAGCGTGCCGACGCGATCACATTGACTTTGGAACCGCTTCCCACGCGCATCGTCACCTCGCCCTTTGCGGTGCTCGCTTATTCCGTAGTCCCTGCTTGAGTTGCAAATATTAGCAATGTAACCAGTATCAAATACCAAAAGCTACTACGAGCTCTAGTAAGGTACACATCAATAACATGTATATCATATATACCTTTGTTCACTTTGCCATCCTTCTTATCCGCCAAATACTTGGGGCAGTTCCGCTTCGGTGACCAGCTTGCTTGCAGAGAAAGCACTCAGTTTCAGGCTTAGGTCCAGATTTGGGTTTCTTTTCTTGAGCAGCAACTTGCTTGCTGTTCTTCTTAAAGTTCCCTTCTTCTTTCCTTTGCCCTTTTCTTGAAACTAGTGGTCTTGTTGACCATCAACACTTGATGCTCCTTCTTGATTTCTACCTCCAGCTTTTAGCATTGCGAAGAGCTCGGGAAGTGTCTTGTTCATCCCTTGCATATTATAGTTCATCACGAAGCTCTTGTAGCTTGGTGGCGTGATTGAAGAATTCATCAATGACACTATCATCCGGAAGATTAACTCCCGCTTGAATCAAGTGATTATTATACCCAGACATTTTGAGTATGTGCTCACCGATGTAACTATTCTCCTCCATCTTGCAGCTATAGAACTTATTGGAGACTTCATATCTCTCAATCCGGCATTTGCTTGAAATATTAACTTCAACTCCTGGAACATCTCATATGCCCCATGACGCTCAAAACGTCGTTGAAGACCCGGTTCTAAGCCGTAAAGCATGGCACACTGAACTATGGAGTAGTCATCGACTTTGCTCGCCAGACGCTCACAACTTCGGCGTTGCTCTGCAATGAGGCACTGCACCCAGCGGTGCTTCCAGGCGTAATTCTTCTCATGCAGCAATGAGGATAATCCTCAAATTACGGACCCAGTCCGTAATTGCTACCATCATCTTTCAACTTTGCTTTCTCAAGGAACGCATTAAAATTCAACGGAACAACAGACGAGCCATCTATCTACAACAAACATAGATAAGCAAAATACTATCGGTACTAAGTTCATGATAAATTTAAGTTCAATTAATCATATTACTTAAGAACTCCCACTTAGACAGACATCTCTCTAGTCATCTAAGTGATCACGTGATCCAAATCAACTAAACCATAACCGATCATCACGTGAGATGGAGTAGTTTTCAATGGTGAACATCACTATGTTGATCATATCTACTATATGATTCACGCCGACCTTTCGGTCTCCGTGTTCCGAGGCCATATCTACATATGCTAGGCTCGTCAAGTTTAACTTGAGTATTCTGCATGTGCAAAACTGGCTTGCACCTGTTGTAGATGGACGTGAGCTTATCACACCCGATCATCACGTGGTGTCCGGGCACGACGAACTTTGGCAACGGTGCATACTCGGGAGAACACGTCTTGATAATTTTAGTGAGAGATCATCTTAAAATGCTACCGTCAATCAAAGCAAGATAAGATGCATAAAGGATAAACATCACATGCAATCAATATAAGTGATATGATATGGCCATCATCATCTTGTGCTTGTGATCTCCATCTCCAAGCACCATCATGATCACCATCGCCACCGGCGCGACACCTTGATCTCCATCGTAGCATCGTTGTCGTCTCGCCAACTATTGCTTCTACGACTATCGCTACCGCTTAGTGATAAAGTAAAGCAATTACAGGGCGATTGCATTTCATACAATAAAGCGACAACCATATGGCTCCTGCCGATTGCCGATAACTCGGTTACAAAACATGATCATCTCATACAATAAAATATAGCATCACGTCTTGACCATAACAGATCACAACATGCCCTGCAAAACAAGTTAGACGTCCTCTACTTTGTTGTTGCAAGTTTTACGTGGCTGCTACGGGCTGAGCAAGAACCGTTCTTACCTACGCATCAAAACCACAACGATAGTTTGTCAAGTTGGTGCTGTTTTAACCTTCGCAAGGACCGGCGAGCCACACTCAGTTCAACTAAAGTGAGAGAGACAGACACCCGCCAGGTCACCTTTAAGCAACGAGTGCTCGCAGCGGTGAAACCAGTCTCGTAAGCGTCGCGTAATGTCGGTCCGGGCCGCTTCATCTCACAATACCGCTGAACCAAAGTATGACATGCTGGTAAGCGGTATGACTTATATCGCCCACAACTCACTTGTGTTCTACTCGTGCATATAACATCAACGCATAAAACCAGGCTCGGATGCCATTTGTTGGGGAACGTAGTAATTTCAAAAATTTCCTACGCACACGCAAGATCATGGTGATGGCATAGCAACGAGAGGGGAGAGTATTGTCCACGCACCGTCGAGACCGAAGCGAAGCGTTATGACAACGCGGTTGATGTAGTCGACGTCTTCACGATCCGACCGATCCAAGTACCGAACGTCACGGCACCTCCGAGTTCAGCACACGTTCAGCTCGATGGCGATCCCGGACTCGATCCAGCAAAGTGTCGGGGATGAGTTCCGTCAGCACGACGGCGTGGTGATGATGATGATGCTCTACCGGCGCAGGGCTTCGCCTAAACTCCGCGACGATATGACCGAGGTGGAATATGGTGGAGGGGGGCACCGCACACGGCTAAGGAACGATCACGTAGATCAACTTGTGTGTTCTGGGGTGCCCCTTTGCCCCCGTATATAAAGGAGGGAGGGGGAGGTGCGGCCGGCCCTCATGGGGTGCGCCTGGAGGAGTCCTACTCCCACCGGGAGTAGGACTCCCCCCCTCTTGCCTTGTTGGAGAAGGAAAGGAGGGAGGGGAAAGAGGAAGGGGGGCGCTGCCCCCCTCTCCTTGTCCTATTCGGACTAGGGGGGAGCGGGCGCGCGGCCTGCCCTGGCCGGCCCTCCTCTTTTCCCTCATGGCCCACTAAGGCCCATTATCCCCGGAGGGTTCCGTAACCCCGGTGTTCCTGTAAAATCCGATTTCACCCGAACCATTCCGATATCCAAATATAGGCTTCCAATATATCAATCTTTATGTCTCGACCATTTGAGACTCCTCGTCATGTCCGTGATCACATCCGGGACTCAACAAACTTCGAGTACATCAAAACTTATAAACTCATAATAAAACTATCATCGTAACGTTAAGCGTGCGGACCCTACGGGTTCGAGAACTATGTAGACATGACCTAGAACTACTCTCGGTCAATAACCAATAGCGGAACCTGGATGCCCATATTGGTTCCTACATATTCTACGAAGATCTTTATCGGTCAAACCGCATAACGACATCGTTGTTCCCTTTGTCATCGGTATGTTACTTGCCCGAGATTCGATCGTCGGTATCCAATACCTAGTTCAATCTCGTTACCGCAAGTCTCTTTACTCGTTCCGTAATACATCATCTCACAACTAACTTATTAGTTGCAATGCTTGCAAGGCTTATGTGATGTGTATTACCGAGAAGGCCTAGAGATACCTCTCCGACAATCGGAGTGACAAAACCTAATCTCGAAATACGCCAACCCAACATGTACCTTTGGAGACACCTGTAGTACTCCTTTATAATCACCCAGTTACGTTGTGACGTTTGGTAGCACCAAAGTGTTCCTCCGTAAACGGAGTTGCATAATCTCATAGTTATGGAACATGTATAAGTCATGAAGAAAGCAATAGCAATATACTAAACGATCAAGTGCTAGGCTAACGGAATGGGTCATGTAAATCACATCATTCTCCTAATGATGTGATCCCATTAATCAAATAACAACACATGTCTATGGTTAGGAAACATAACCATCTTTGATTAATGAGCTAGCCTAGTAGAGGCATACTAGTGACTATATGTTTGTCTATGTATTCACACATGTATCATGTTTCCGGTTAATACAATTCTAGCATGAATAATAAACATTTATCATGATATGAGGAAATAAATAATAACTTTATTATTGCCTCTAGGGCATATTTCCTTCACTCCGTCGAGACGGTCGTGTCCGGTATGGCATGAGGGGGTATCTCGCGTGGTGTTTCTATCTGTAGTTTGAAGTATTTGCATTGTTACACTAATCTTGCAGGGAATCTTACAACCTCCTGAGTCGACCGTAGATCGAGTCTTGTGCCAGTAACCCCCATACTTGCTTCGTACTACCACTCGTCTCTACAACAAGTAGGGTATGGTTCAGTAAGTTGTCAACCCTTTCCTAGCACACACCGTACAGAGAGGCCATGGTGGAAGATACTGGAGGCATCCGGTAGTCATGCCACCGGGTCCGAGAGCATGGGTGTTTCGGTTGTAGCCGAAGGGGGTAGCTCCCCAGTTTGCGCGCGGTATAAATTTTGTGATCCCATGTTACGTCGAGGTTGTAGCCTCCCCACTTAGAGTTTTGCTTGACAGGTGTCGTGGGTGATTCTAGACACAGGTGAGTTGAGCTGGTGTGTGCAAGTTAGGTGTGTTTTCAACTAAAAGACCGTAGATGGAATTAGTCTTGAGGACTAAAGGAATCCTTTACTTGTGGGTAAAGACTACACCCTCTGCAGAGATTAAACCTATTCGAATAGCCGTGTCCATGGTTAAGGATTACAGTCTGGGATGGGTCAAGTGTCGGTCTTAGTGTCGGTCTTCGGAGGTGAAACTGTTAAAACTGGAATCGCGATTGTGACTTGTGAAAATTACGATTATTATTTTTGATGTGGACTAACCCGTGATATTTTTGGTATTATCGAATATCCCTGGGATGGTTCTACCTCCTGGATATTCACTGTATTTATTTATAAGCCCTTTATGTGGTGTCGCTCGGGCCTTATCATGCATTGACATTGTTTTTTTATTTATAAAGCCCTTTATGTGGTGTCGCTTCGACGCCTCGATCATGCATTTCTTTTTAAAAGCCCTTTATGTGGTGTCGCTAAGACGCCCGACTGTGGCATTTCTTTTAAAGCCCTTTATGCGATGTCGCTAAGACGCCCGACTGTGGCATTTCTTTTTAAATCCTTCATGATATTTACTGCTTAATTTTAATACTACCATATGATTGCATATTCTTAAATGACATGCTTGCCCGCATCAGAGTTTTATTTATCTTTTGTGACTGACGTCATGAGCATAAATTATGTTCAGCACATCACTGTTAAATTATGCCTGTGTTCATAATGTTTGCGAGTACATTCAAAGTACTTACTGGCTTGTCCCTGGCTATTTTCTTGGCCAGATTTTTTTGCGCGGAGAGGAGCGACCGTGGAGACAGTCCCAGAACCTAAGCAACGGCGATAGCAGCCTCGCGAAGATAGGAGTTAACCTGGTCAGCTGTTCCTGTGGGAATTGGAGTCCCATAGACACTGATTATCCATAGACCGCTTCCGCCATCAACCATTAGAAACCTTTTGTTGTACTCACATGCCAGAATGGTCTTGTACTACATATTTTGTATTTTGCTTGGAATTTCTGTATCAAGTTGGTGCCTCATCAGCTAACAGTTATCCTGGGGCTGGTGAGCACAAGGGCCATTTTCTGGGAAATAACACTCGGAGAACCGGTCGCGACACAGCTGGGACCCACTAGACGGGCCACTAGTATTTCGCAAAAAAAATGTTTCCCCTGACTGCTGGGACCCACAGGTCGGGCCACCATATTTCGCGAAAAAACATTCCCCCCGCTGTCAGCTCGGACCCACCGGAAGTGCCTCCTTATTACGCACAAAAAAATGAATACCCCTCGCTAGGCTGGGACCAACCTTGGTGGGAGGCTGACTTGTGGGCCTACTAAGTTGGTGGGGCGGAGGCCTTTGTCAACTTTAGTCACTATATGAACGATTCTAGCTCCAAAGGACCGTACAATGTCCATCCAACGGCCGTAGTGCTTCTTCAACCTCTGGTCTTATTGCTCGGCCGCCCAAAGCAGCGTCGGTCGTGTCGCTGCTCCTGCCGCCCATGGCGGTTGTGATACTGCATGAGGCCTCACCGCCTACTACTCCCACCGCTGGCCAGGCCATCCCTCTCGCACCCACACCCCTTGTTATTCTGCGGCGACGACAGCCTCACACCGCAGCCGAACGAGTGAACCCTCATACTCCTCCACGCGTGGGCATCCACTGCCGCGTCTTCCCCGGCTCCGCGTCGTCCCCTTCCTAGGCCTCGCCGTCGTCCACCGCCCTGGTGCTCTCGGTGCAGCGTGGTCAACATGGTCAAGGAATGGCTACCATCGGACATGGACTGTACGTGGAGAGGCTGACAGCTGGGTCCACAGCCGCAGCAAGGAAGTGCCTCCTTATTACGCGCAAATAATTATTCCTCCACCTGACAGCGGGGACCCACCGGACGGGCCACCATATTTCGCAAAAAAAACATTCCCCCCTGTCTTCTGGGACCCACCAGCTACATCTTCACACGAAAGGAAGTGCGTCCGAAAAAAAACGATTAGCCCCCTGACTGCTGGGACCTACCAGCTACATCTTCGCACGCAAGGAAGTGCGTCCGGGCAAAAAAAACCCAAAACGATTCGGCCCCCTGATTGCTAGGACCCACCAGCTACATCTTCGCAGGCAAGGAAGTGCACGGCGGTACCGGACCCACCTGGTCGAAGCGTCGTAGCGTTGTCATTCTGGTCGCGAACGTGTATGTACATACTGGTCGTTGTAGAGGCGCGCACGTGTCGTAGTAGAGGCGCGCATGTAGCATGTACACATACGTACAGCGGCCAGGGTGCAAGAAAGAAAATACAGCCACGTATGTGTACATACGGGCGGGGTCTCGAACGCCTAATCACGCATACGTACGGCGAGGGCTCGTGTACATGGCTGGGTCGGAACGGAGAAACAGCGTCGTCGTCGTGTTCATGGGGAGCCAAACCGGCTGGGTCGGAACGGAATGCGTGGTCGTGTTCATCGGGAGGGCTTCAAACGGAACAGGCGATGGAAACGAGGCCTGGCGTACCGCACAACGGAGGAAACTGCCTTGTGTTCGACCGGCCACGTTCGAAACGGGATCCTGTTCATCGGAGGGTCCCGCGTGCCGCAAAAACGGTGGAAACGGACCTCCTACGGTAGAAACGGGGGTCCTGTTGACCGGGAGGGGTGTGGTGTACCGCAAAATAGAGGAAACGGACCTCCTACAGTCGAAACGGGGGTCCTGTTGATCGGGAGGGGTGTGGCGTACCGCAAAATGGACGAAACGGACTTGTGTTGGAGCGCCTGACGGTCAAACGGGGTCCTGTTCATCGAAAGGGGTGTGGCGTACCGCAAAACGGGACTCCACGGGATACTGTTCATCTCCACCGTCGACCTCCTCCAGCCTCCACGGGCTCCTGCTCATCCAGCCTCCACCGTGTGCTACTCCACCGGCTACTGTTCAACCAACCCTCCATGGGCACCCCTCCACCGTCTACTATTCATCCAGCCCTCCACACCACGGGGTCCTGTTCAACCACCCCTCCACGACCACCCCTCCACCGTCTGCTGTTCATCCAGCCCTCCACACCACGGGTTCCTGTTCATCCAGAGGCAACGCCACTGCTCACTGTTCATCCAAACCCCCCCGCAACGCTCACTGTTCATCCCAGAGGCAGCATCGATCGGCTTCAGTTAGCAGGAGTTGTCGGATTTCGGGTTCCGGCAGACCCCTCTAGGTTCGATCTCTGGGGTGCACGCGGAGATCACACCTCCAACCTACCTACGTCTCATCGCCTCGCAAGGATCTAAACTACTGTTGTGCCCCCGATTTAATCGTACACTAATCATGCACGCAAATGTGTACGATCAAGATCAAGGACTCACGGAAGATATCACAATACAACTCTACAAATAAAATAAGTCATACAAGCATCATA